>JACBKR010000361.1:0-86482 GCA_014218235.1 Colocasia esculenta
AAAGGAAGAGGACCAGCAGGGAGCTGGGGGTTTGTATATCCTTGGGGGGATTGTACCCTGGTTAGTGAAATCCCAAGATTTACTTGGGGACTGGTCGTAGGTCTTCCTTTTGAGAAGTACTGAACCAAGATAAAATCTCTGTGTTCATTTGTGTGATTGTTAAATTTGTTTCCGCACTGCTACTCTATATCACACACTATCACATTCACTAACCAAAGTTTTTAAGTTGTGAAAATTTATGTAGCTATTCTATTCACCCCCCCCCCTCTAGAAAGCTTACTGCCAACCGTAAGCGGACCAATATTCTCCTCACAAAAGATCTCCCGTACTAATGTGTCCACATCAACAAAAGGTCCTAATATTTAGATAAACATAATAAATTAACTTGAGAAAGAGAAGAAGTCACTACAAATGAAATAACACGACAAGTAGCTTGAAGTAGTCAACTACGTTTCTTAAAATACAATGAACATGACAACTAACATTAAGAAGATTAGAAAAATAAGGAACAATATCATGAGCATAATAAGTAGGGAATGTCATTGTTCAGGCCATTGCATTCTGATTCTTTTTGTGCATAGGTAACTGCGTCATATGATGCATAGGTTGATCTCCTTCATACTTGAGACGTAGATCCATGTACAACCATTCCATGGTAAGTGTGTTGCGCTTCTTCTAAGTTTGAGAATCATATAGACTTTACTCCCGGGTATCCATTGACATGGGCATAACAATCAGCCCAAGTGTGGTATATTCCTGGTTGACGACCAACCCAAACTACATAGCACATAAACTTGCCCATTTAAGAATGACTACTGGCCTACAATACCATAAGGTGCCGACTCATATTCATAATGATAATTTCATAGGAGTACAAGAGAGAGAACTTCTACGAAGGGAAATTAAAAAGCAAATGAGGTTACTAATACATGTTACTAGGATGAAGATAGAGAAACATGATACTAAAATGACAAAAACAAACACAAAAGACCCACATCCAGTACTAACATGGCGAGCATCTCAAGAAGTTGCATTAAAGATCCATGCTAAAGCATCCTCATCATCAAGAGCCATGAACCATGCTCTCTTCTTAGGCTACTCGAAGAGGGTCGATGCTAGGAATAGTAGTTGTTGGTTGTATCCTGGCAAAGACTTCATCCTAACAACACATCTCTCATTGTGTATTGCTCTTGTGGTGTGGATGATGTGGTTGATGAAGCAGAAAATAAAGCTTGGACCATATTGATGCACTCATTGTTCATCATACAATACTGTGATAGTATTGTGGGATCGAATGACTTCTTGCTCTTTCTCTTTCGAGAACATGTGGATGCATGATCGTTCCTCCTTCTAGCTTGGGATGTTGCCTCATCTTCCACATGATGAATGTTTGTGGGTGTCTTCTCTCCAACTGGCCGTGAAGGAGGATTTGGTTGTGAGGATGATGGAAAGGGTTGAAATTGTCATCATCAATTGAATAAAATTGGCGTGACTCTATTCCTATAGCATTAAATTGCTCTCGGCCAACACTATCATCATCTCCAAAAGACCGTCTAGCCTCCACATCTACTTCTTGGGTCGAGCCCATGAAATGACGGCCACGAACTGTTGTCTTTCCACACAAGATGTCTAGCTATCTTTTGTATGGAAATGGTTTGTCCAGATACTTCTTGAATTCAGAATTGGACTGTGGATTAAAAAAATTCATTTACATGTGATATGCAAAATGTGGTTTGGACTATATTTTACTTGCTACCCTACTGCAATTTCTGCCTATATGCTTTCTTTGTTAGGTGCAATAGGTAAATTTCGTTCATCATCCCATCCCCATCCAGATCGTGTGCGCAATTGTTCGTAGATGTGGTATATTTTCTTTATGTTCCTCCAACGATTCTTTAAACAATCTTTATCCTTTCTCACATTGGCAGTCCTATTGAACTGATCCAAAATGTCTTGAAAGACATTTGCTTTGAATGTGCCTTGACTACCATAGCTTTTATGGTACTCATCGATCAACAAATCTAATAATCTCTTGTCTTGTCGAAAGGTCCAATTTGGTGATCAACCCTTTCCCATGGACATAGGCACTGAGTTTTCTAATTTAAAACAACATGATGACACAACAAGAAGTCAATATAACTACAGTTATGACTTAAAACAATAAACATAAGAATAAGGACAATGCCTTCATTTTTGAACAAACAAACACATCATACATGAACAGGTCATCATGTCATAACAACTAAGTCATGGGTCTTCAGACTCACTAAATAGTTGGACTATGTCAACATAAAATGGCAAGCTCCTTCCCTTAACCACAAAGCCAGTCGGTTGAACTGCAAATGGAATAAGGAATTATTGATCTGAGTTTAAAGACCTTTTACTCATACCTACAAGAATATTTGGGAACTACAAACCTCATTGTACGCATCCCACAAAATGTCGTTGCTGACAAATGTTGAATTTTCATCATCCCACGTAAAAACCTACGTTGTCTTGTAGGTCTTTGGATATGACGTATATGTTCTTGTAAAAACATAATCTACTTCTCAAATGTGTTATAGTCACATGACAACCATACTTTCTCACAAAAGTCTCCTTAATCATGTCCCATGCATGGCTTGGTATGAAGTCCCCATCTAATAGTTCATTCCTAAGCAAATCAAGAAATGTCCGGTCCATATCAAAGGTCCACACATAACCTAAGTGGTTGGTAAGAAATAACAATGAGCACTATGTTTAAACAAAATGAGGGCAGACATTCATTCTACATATTTAATACTTCCTTCATAAAATAGTTTTCAACAAAATATTGCACCACATTGTACTCTATGTAAAGCTGATAGGAAGTTCAAATTGTACCTGGTTCGGACATTGACCTTGAGGCAGTTGGGGCAGGTGACAAGAAGCATGAATGGAGATTCTGAACTTAATTAGATTTATTAAATCATTGGAAGTTAATGAAGAGTAGTCGGCTGAGTCATAAAAAATTTAGAAGTTTTAGGTGAGTCTGAGCATTTTCTGCTTCCTAGACTTTACCATATCATAGTCTGAGCATTTTCTGTCAAAGAAGCCTATTGGTCTGTACATAATATATTAGTAATGACATGAACAGGGAAAACAATAATTGGAATGAACAAAAAAGCATAAGTTTACCACTGGCAACAATAAAGGTGGGTATAAACATAAGAAGGGAGGGAAAAAAAGCATAAGTTTACCATGGCAACATGAAGGATGTTGGAAAACAAGCAAAACCAAACCAGAAGTTAAAGACCTAAAATATTTTCGTGGATGTCTATGACTGAAAAAAATAAATTAGCCAAAACATGGGGAGGGGAAGATAAAGGAACCACAACAACCCATACATGGATATAGCCAAAACGAAAAGGAGTTTTTAATCAAATTATTAGCCAGGAAGCCGGAAAAGGGCAAACAGACAGTAGAATAATTGGAATGAACAAAAATGCATACATGGATATAGCCCAAAACAAAAAGGAGTTTTTAAAAGAAATTTTTATCCAGGAAGTAGGAAGAGGGCAAACAAATAGTAGAATGATTGGAATTGAATAAAACAGCATAAGTAAACCACTGACAGCAGTAACATGATCACAAGGTTTAGCCGATTAATAATTTGGAGATGGTTGGATCTAATCATATACACAAGAAAACTCAGAAACATTTAACCCAGACCAAGGAACCATAAAATGCCTACCATCCATGTAAAGGTGGGTATAAACATTTCATTAGCTAAGGACAGGAGCGATTGTGTCCCAAACTGATAAAGGGGTTCCTTGCAACATAAAGGATGTTTGGAAAACAAGGAAAACCAAACCAGAAGTTAAAGGCCTCAAATAATTTTGTGGATGTCTATGACTCTAAAAAAAAAAAAACAATAGCCAGAACATGGGGAGGGGATGATAAAGAAACCACAACAACCCATACATGGATATAGCCAAAACCAAAATGAGTTTCTAATAAAATTATTAGTTAGGAAGCAGGAAGAGGGCAGACACGCAGTAGAATAATTGGTATTGAAAAAAATTGCATACATGGATATAACCCAAACCAAAAAGGAGTTTTTAAAAGAAATTTTTAGCCAGGAAGTAGGAAGAGGGTAGACAGGCAGTAGAATAATTGGAATTGAACAAAAAAGCATAATTAAACCCCTGACAGTAGTAACATGATCAGAAGGTTTAGCCGATTAATATTTGGAGACGGTTGGATCTAATCATATACACAAGAAAACTCAAAAACATTAACCCCAACCAAGGAACCAGCAAATGTCTGCCATCCATGTAAAGGTATAGGTATAAACAGTTCATTAGCTAAAGAAAGGAGAGATTGTGCCCCAAACTGATAAAGGGGTTCCTTGCAACATGAAGGATGATTGGAAAACAAGGAAAACCAAACCAGAAGTTAAAGACCCCAAAGAATTTCGTGGATGTCTATGACTGTAAAAAAAAAAAAAAATAGCCAGAACATGGGGAGGGGAAGATAAAGGAACCACAACAACCCATACATGGAAATAGCCAAAACAAAAATGAGTTTCTAATAAAATTATTAGCCATGTAGCAAGAAGAGGGCAAACAGGCAGTAGAATAATTGGAATTGAACAAAAATTCATACATGGATATAACCCAAACCAAAAAGGAGTTTTTAAAAGAAATTTTTAACCATGAAGCAGGAAGAGGGAAGACATGCAGTAGAATAATGGAATTGAACAAAAAAGCAAAAGTAAACCACTGACAGTAGTAACATGATCAGAAGGTTTAGCTGATTAATAATTTGGAGACGGTTGGATCTAATCATATACACAAGAAAACTCAGAAACATTTCCCCCCAACCAAGGAACCATAAAGTGCCTACCATCCATGTAAAGGTGGGTATAAACACTTAATTAGATAAAGATAGGAGAGATTGTGTCCCAAACTAATAAAGGGTTTCCTTGCAACATGAAGGATGTTTGGAAAACAAGGAACACCAAACCAGAAGTTAAAGACCTCAAAAATTTTGTGGATGTCTATGACTCTAAAAAAAAAAAAACAATAGCCAGAACTTGGGGAGGGGAAGATAAAGGAACCACAACAACCCATACATGGATATACCCAAAACCAAAATGAGTTTCTAATAAAATTATTAGCCAGGAAGCAGGAAGAGGGCAGATAGGCAGTAGAATAATTGGAATTGAACAAAAATGCATACATGAATATAGCCCAAACCAAAAAGGAGTTTTTTAAAGAAATTGGTAGGCACACAAGTAGCTATCTGTCAAAGTACCCTATTTGGTCTCAACAAAAAAAAATCCAGCTCTTCTAAAGGGTTCATTCCTCTGATAATTTTGAGATCATACATGTCCCAAAATCCTGAAATCCGAAGAGAATGACAACAAGGATAAGTTTACCACTGGCAGAAATAACATGATCAGAAGGTCTAGCCCATTAATAACATGAAGGATGTTTTGAAAACAAGGAAAACCAAACCACTAACTTGAAGGATGTTTGGAAAACAAGGAAAAACAAACCAGAAGTTAAAGACCTCAAATAATTTCGTCGATGACTAAGACTGTAAAAAAAAAAAAAAATGCCAGAACATGGGGAGGGGAAGATAAAAGAACCACAACAACCCATAGATAGGCCAAATTGAACAAATTATATGAAAAAATTGGAGGAAACCAAAATACATTGAGATGGCCAAAGCCAAAATGAGTTTAAAAAAGAAGTATTAGCGAGACTGTAACAGAGATAGCCAACACATTCAAAGAACCATTAATCCATCCTTGGTGTACATGGAAACAGCCAACCATATAAAAGAAGTCATATATGATTATTTGGTTATTTTTCCACTTTGGAGATAGCTTCTTTCACAGAACGGATATCTACTATGTGTAGATAGTTTAACAAACAGAGGAAATATAAGAAATCTAACCTTTTTCTGAAAGGCAGGAACAATCTGAAGAATCCTCCCATGATCAGTAACACACCCAAAATCAAAAAAAGAACTCGTAATTAGCCAAAATTTAAAAGAGTATAAAAAAATGAAAATGGACAAGAACTCACTCCTACAATAGCCTCAACTAAACAACAACACTTTTGCAAGAGTGTGAGAAGTAGACAACAGTGGGGATTTATACACAACCCATCGAAACCAGGTTCAAGAAAGGGGCAAGGAAGGGAAGGGTACAGTCATGGGTAGGGCACATACACCGTAAACCCTTCGATTGTCACAAGGAATCAGGTCATACTTACCAGGGTGAAGAATGGGGCAACAAAGGGTACAGTCACGGACGGAGGAGGTGACTCCTGTATGAAGTAAGCATCACGAGCGACGATGGGGGAGTTGACAACTCAGTCTACCATGGTCCTCCTGCAGAAACAGAAGCACATGGAGTAGTCATAGTGCCCCATAGAGGAATCTGCAACTAGATAGATAGGGCACGACCGCAACAGCAGATGGGAACAACGGGAGCTCGATAGGGGAAAGCTTCGCACGGCGATGGTGTAAAGCTTCACAGGAGGAACCTTGTCACGGGTGAAAGGGGATGTCCGATGGATCGATTGAGACGTTGAAGGAGTGATGACCAGAGGAATCCTCTTCTGGGCAAAAAATTCGCATGCGAGCAATGGCGGATACTTTCGCGGTAGGTGCAACAGCTTTTTTATGGTACAGGAGGGGTAAATGGTGTAGGTGATGAGTGGGTCATCTTTAATCCACCCTCCGAGGTGGTTTGAGAAAGCCAGGGTTAACTGAGAGTTAACCCTAATCCAACTACATTAAACTTATGTTAAAGTTTATGCATTACTAAAGCACTTTTTGAGTTAACTCTGAGTTAATAAAGTTAACTCTGAATTAACTCATTACCAAAGTGGCCAATAGATTGATCTAGTAAAAATCAGATGGGAAAATAGACAAGGCGGAGAGACACATGGGAATTGGCAAAGGAAATGATGAAAGCATATCCACTTGTTGAGTAGCTTTAATTATTTAGGTGATAGTACCATGCATATTTAGTTGTAAGTTATATGTTCATGTTTCTTCTTAAATTTCAAGGACGAGTTCTTTTAGGTGATAGTAATGTAACGTAGTGATCCTTCAGACTGAGGTTTATCGTTCTAGTGGCCGGTGTGTGGCTTTTGACTTGTGTTTGGAGTGTTTCGCAGGTTGTTTGCACACTGTGGGCCGAGAACTCGGGCCTATGGCGCCCACTAGTTCTCTCTTTGTGAACGTGATGGGGGTGAACGTCGCGTTCTGAACGCGATAGTTCAGGGTGTCACATTCACGTTGCCACTGTTTAGTGTCGTTTGGCTACAAGCCTGCCGCGTGCACGCACAGGGCAGCCAGCTGGCGTCAGCGGTGAGAGGGCAATGACCAATACTGTCGCATTATTGTCATGACAACAAGGTGCGTCACGTTCTTAACTCTATAGAGTTAAGAACGTAGGTTGGCCAGACAGAGCTCAAAAAGCTCTGCTCGGCCAAGAGAGGGTTTTTGCAGGTGGTCATGGGGCGATTTGAGGTTTTGGAGGTGGTTTCGACGTGTTCTCGTCACGAGGACGTGATACAGAGCAGGGGAAACGCTAAACCGTTGTTGTTCTTCGTGTACTTCATGTAGGTAGGACTTCCACCTTGTTTCTCATTGTAGATAGTATGTTTAGGATGTTTAATCCATGGAATGAGTTTAGATGTTAGATGACATGCTAGTGTAATTGTTAGACTGTTATAAATGCTCTATATGATGCTTGCATGGTTTGTGTGGGATATCCCAGATGGAACCCCAGAGTTGGGCTGTGTCTGTGAAGGCAATGACTTAGGGGTGTCGCATTCAGAACACAACAGCCCGACTGTCGCATTCTACTTCAGAACATGTCGTATTGAGGCGTCGCGTTCTGAAGGCGACAAAGCACCCCGTCTCCTTCTCGCTTCCCGAAGGCTATAAGTTTGTCCATGGTTTCATAATTATCGTTTGGTTTTATTTCTTATTTATGAAGTTAAAAGGTAGTGCGTAGGCACGTGTCAAGATTGAGGAATGTCGTGTTTGCTTGGTTGTGAGTACGTGGTGAGTAGTATGACGCCTTTTGTGGTTACCTCTCTAGTCGGGTACCCCCAATTTTGTGTGAGCCAGGCACGTTAGTGCTCGAGGTTTGTCCCAGTACTATGTGTACCATCGAGGTCTATGTCGTCATCTTAAACACCCTCACTCTTGGGTAGAGTTGTACGTCCGGTTGAGGGAAAGACCACAAAGGGACAACGACATGTAAGAGTTTGTGTTTAGTCGTTTGTAGCGCGCTCGTGGTTGGGGGCACGGACACCAGAGACGTACTGAGCCCCAGCTAATCTTGTTTTCCTAGTTCCTCACTTTAGGGAGCTCGGACCGACGTCCTTTAAGGTGCCAGGCATGGGTCTACGTTGGTGTGGTCCCTAGGTGTGGTGTTGGTTGGTCTCCACAGTTTCTTGACCTTGTTGTGGTGGAGCGGCAGCTAGACCCTTCGTCCGTTGCTGTGAGACTGAGAGGTCGTCCTGTGTGGTTTATCCGAGTTAGTTGCTGGTGTCGCGAACCTATCTTCGTGACCCGAGTGTGGCGTTACCCTAGTCTAGCTCGTACACTTGAACGAGGTTTGCATTTATTTATTAAGGGTTGATTTCTATTAATAGTTTGAGATATTAGTTATTTACAGTTTTTATATCATCTGTAGGTAGCACTATAAATACTATAAATTACCTAGTTAGCTTCTTGCTTCTTTACTTTGTGAGTTTGGTTTTGTACAACTTTTGGGGGTGTTTCCCTACTGATCCAGTGACTTGTGAGGCTCACTCCTACTACTTTCAGGTGAGGGAGAGTAGGAGGTTTCCGTCCCTCTTCTAGTTCGGACCGCACCGTAGTAGAGTTGGGCCTGTACCTCCAGCAGGTAATCCTTACTTTCTGTTCACCTCGGGGTATGCCCCAGGTTGCTGTACTATATATTGACTCTAGTTGAGGATGGCTATGTATATTTCATATAAATATTTGTGAGATGTGGAATGTTATATATATTTGAGGTGTTTCTTTTTTATTTCCACGGACATGTGAATGATATCTCTTGCGAGGCTACGGTTCGTTCGCGGGAGGTGGATTCAGGTCAGCTTGTTATTAGGTTAACATGTTTGAACGTGAGGACCGCTACATTTTTGAAGTCTTCACTTTGTGGTTCTTGTCTTAGAAATGATTCCTATGCCAAGTTTTTGATATATTTGTTCTTGTTGGGGTTGTAGAGTTTTATTGTGGCTCGATGATGTTACATGATGTTTTCTTGAATCCATTGAGATATTTGATACTAGCGACAAAAGGTTTGGTTCGTAAATGGAGTTCATTGAGTATGCCTTCCAGTCTTCATGACTATTTTTTCTGCTTTCTGGACTTACCTTCATTAGGGGAATTGCACTCTATCATTTTGTCAGGGGAAAAAAAACTTCCATGTTATACAGTCCACCTTGTTTCCTTCTATTGTTCAATGTTGTCTCCTAATTAAAAACATTTTTTTTTTGAGATTATCTATAATATACATGTGCCATTTTAGATCTAAATAAGGTGGTTTTGGGCTACGGATATTTATGTTAATCTAAGACATTTGCTATTTTCTAACAGCATTAAATACTTAGTCATTGAATTTCTCACTTAATACAATTCAACCATCTTTGATGGTACTTGGTTTTTTTTTCATGTAGTGGCCTAGATGAATCAACTTATCTGTGTTTGCCCAATAGAGTGATACATTCAACAGATATATCCTTTTTATGTATGCTTTCTTGGCATGTTGCATTTTCTGAATTATTTTTCTAGTTCTGCTGCAATATGCTTCTGAAATTACTTGCAAATGGTGAACTAATGCTAATTTAATCTCAGGGTTATAGTCTTCATCTTGTTCTCCACGTATTACTTTTGTTGTTGCATAGTACCTAGTTTCTGCATTCCTTTGTAATATATGAAAGAATATAAGGGTATATTACATAGTTTTTTGCAACTAATTTGTAATACAATGAACAATGTATCATCCTATCCACTCTAGATGTCTGTGTTGTCCAATAATTTCTTGATCTTCCTATCTGATAAGCTAATTTCTATGGGCTTCTACATTTGCTGCGAATTATATCTAACCTACTTTTTCATCTTGGAATGTTGTTGTTAGTGATCTATCTATTTTTTTTTTAAAGCTTGTCTTTTATATAATGATCGGATTGGAAATTCCAACTTTCATATGCTAATAATGGATCTAGCATCAATAAAATGAGGATCATATATATTATTTTTCTCTAAGAATCAAGTTAGGTGGGCCCTTTTTCTTTAAGATAATGTGCCCAAAATTCTAAAAGTTGTTCTTGTTCTATGTGTGAGCTCACCAGTGAGTACAACTAAATAAACCAAAAACAAAAGGAAGGATGGTTTCTATTCCCATGCATGGGAGGGTAGATGACCCTGGCCTTTCTCTCTTTTTGGAATAATCCTTAAGAAATATTTTTTACAACTAAATGACCACATTCTAATCTAGTGTGAAATGCCTTAAGCTTCTCTCAAAGGTACATCTTTCACAATATTAATTGATTGTGTGAGCTTATTTATGTTACTTTACATGCTAATTTATGTCTATTTTGTTTAGAAGATGGAGTCAGATTACATCACTTATAAGAGTTGGATGTATAAGTACAAGACCAAACATAAACAAGTTAATGCACTTTTTTGGATGGAGTTGGACAGTTCATGCAGTTTGCATCACAAATTTGAACAATGGTGATTCTTCAGAGATAAAATGTCCATGTTTTAAGTGTGAAAATAAATTTATCTTGAAAAGAACATTGTTCATTACCATGTTGTTAGAGAGGATTTACTGAAGGATACGCTACCAGGCAATTCCATGGAGAATTTCGTAAAAGGTCTCGAGTGGATGATCTTACACAAACTAGTTCAATGGATGATATGGTTGAATGTTAAACAGTGCTTTTATGTGGCAGCCCATTGACTTTGATGCATAAAGACGAGCATAATCAGGGATAGACAAATTCAAAAAGCTCATGAAAGAAGCTAAGGAACCAATTTATGTAGGTTGCAATAAGTATTCGAGTCTTTCTTTCATTGTGCATTTGTTTCAACTCAAGTGCATACACAAATGGAGCAATAAGTCTTTCTCTGCTATGCTTGCATTATTTAAAGATGCACTACTAGTGATATACACTTCCAATGTGACGGTCCTCGCCGTTCAGGCCCGTTAACCCAATAATGTGCCCGACACGACTCTGCCTACCGTGATCGGGTTGAAGCCTCGCAAGGGATATCAATCACACTTGTTCGTGAAATATAAAGGAAACACACTGAACACATATAAGATTCTATTTCCCACATATATTAACGTGTAATGTACATGTTAAGTTCCATATCATAGTCATTAAAAAAAGTACAACAGCCCGGACAACCATCGAGGCTCCATAAGTAAAGTTTACTCTGCTGGTGGTGAAGGCCCGACTCCACTACGGTGCTGACCGGAACTAGAAAAGGGACGAAACCCTTGTAGGAACCTGATATTTTAAATAATTAAATAAATTAAAATAATGGAATAAATGGATTAAATAAATCTAATAAATATTAAAAAGGTATGGGCTTAATTTAATCAGCTCATTCGAAGGTTAATGGGCCAAATTGGACTATGAGAGATGGAACAAGAAACAATACTCCAAAATTCATAACCATAATTATGGGAAAAATAGAAAAGGGTAAAAGAGGGATTGAAACCATGGCAATTGGCCATTAATGGCAAGCCAAATCGTCCCCCACCATTACAGTAACCTTCTAGAGGGTTTTCACTCTAATAGGGAGAGGAGATCACCAAAACAAGGAAGGGAAGAACTAGAATTCCCAACCCCCCTTTCCTAGTTCCATTAGGACATGATTACACTCTAAACATATAAGAACTTGTCCTAAAACTAAAAGGGAAAGTTCACATACTTGCTGGGGTCGTGGGAGGCGGAGCTAGGGCATCAGGAGCAGAGAGGACGGCTGGGAACCCAAGCTTTTCCTTCAACCGTGCTCTACTGCATGCTGCACATCAGTCTGGTGTTTAAGCTTCACAAGGGCAGGTACTCTCGGGCCAAAGAGCATCAAAATCATCCTATATTGTAGAGCATCATGTCCTCTTTCATTTGCAAGTGATATGCCCAAATTCCATCCTATATTCATTGAGATATAAGCGTTTTCCCATCGTTGCGCATGACTATCCCATTTCTTGTTCATGCATGTTTACACACCTTATGAGACAAAATCGATCTAGTCCAAAGGCATAGATCTCTTCATCTTGATGTCCTCTACAAGTTTCATGTTCACCACTTTGTCCCATGTGCCCTAGTTTAGAGATATAAGCAATTTTGAAGATCGCTACAGGTTTCCTTGTTTTTTTGTCGTTTCCTGGTTGATGCTTGAATCGCATCTGGATCAGGCGATGCGATTCATGGCACTGGTATTGTGTCGGCTTCTTCCGCCGCGATTACCCAAAACGGGTCCGTTGAGGGCGACGTGATTTGGTGCACCCAGCGCCTCAAACGGTGTGTCGTTCCGACTATCAGACGTCCGCTGAAACGCGACCGCGGAGGTCGACGCATTTCTCTGTGATTTCCCACCTCTGGGAAAGCACGTCGTTGAATGTTTAGGGTTTCAAGAATGCAGCGGCTTCTGTCGACACATTTATGCCCGCCTTGTAATCGCGTCCATGACCCCTGACGTGATTTAGCTGCCTTATTCCAGCACTGAAATTAGCCCTATTTAAATGAGAGTTGGACTATTTGAGCATGTTTATACCCAGTAAAGTGGTGTAATGAACAGTAAACCAACATGTTATTAAAACTTGATTTATGTCCCATAATTCTTTAATTTAAACTATAATATGCACGATCATCGATGTTCATGATTTCATGCACATGCACACACCAATATTCATCCTTGCCATAAAATGACACAGAAATACATGAATAATTTATCTGGTAATTTACTTAAATAATTGTGCATTAATCTCCCATTACATAATAACATTGTCTTCGTTATTTCGTGGTTTGAACACCGAGATCACCGCTCCACTATTCTAGAATTCCTCTGGAACGTCGAGCAACCTGTTTCCTTTACACACTACTCTCTTGACAAGTTGGATCCTCTCTATCGGACATCCGTTCTGGTAGACAAGGGACCTTTTGTTAAGATATCAGTAAAACTCTATACTCCGTGGATTCCCTCATGGAGACCGAGCTGGTTGTACCCTAATGCCCAAAACACCTTTTAGGGATCGATATGATCCAAACGGCTTTAGAAGTTCTCTCTCATCTTGATGTCCTCTACATGGCCAGTGGAAGGGTAGTGAATTCCACCTGATTGCCAACACCAATTGCGCGTGTTGTGCAACTGTTACTATCGCCGTTTAATACGACATTTATGCGCATTGACCTATATTTCTCGTCTATACTCTACTCTCTCATCTATTCACACTCTCTCTGCTATCTCGTCTATTCATCTAGTACTCTCGTCTACTTCTTGGTACTCTCTATCGGCCATCGACTGATTGTCTAAAGATAAACAATATAACTAATGTCTGGCAATATATAAGGGCCTGGTCAGGTCCTGGGATGTGCGTCCAAAAATGCTATTTGCTTGTGGGAGTTAAATGACCAAAGTGTTTGACATTACACTCAAGTGCTATCTATCTCGACTATCTAAATGACAATCAAAGTGCTATACTAAACTTGTTGTGCTATTTTACATTTGTGCTATTTGTGGTATGGCCATCCCACTCTGTGCTATATTTGGAACTTGTGCTATTTCAATTACGTGCTATCATGCTATCTCTTACATTACTTAACACTCTCTCTTTATCATATAGTAACTATGCTTTTAATACATTAATCATGTAAAGTTGCCCGTACCATGAGAAATAAATCCTACTGGGCGATGTCGCTCACCCTACGTTATTGTCATTGTGTCTTAGGTGAGCTGAGGAGATTGAATACACTAACGAGGATGGGGAGGACCGGAGTGATCCACGAGTGCCATGATGTCACCAAGTTATCCTAAGTGTCTTTGTAGTCTTTTATTTCCATCTTATGTATTAGAGTCAATTGGGCCGTAAGTTCTTGATGTAATTGACAACAGTATGGCTCTGAGTTAGTTGATGTAATAGACAGCAGTTGAATTATCAATAAAGTTATTTGATTTAGTTTTTAATTTTTTCCAGGTTTGTTGTCTATTCTACGCTCTATACTCGCTTACTTGCAACTGCTTCACATTCCGATATTCCACTCGGGGCTTGACAATTTTTATGTATCAAGCCTAGGATATCCTTACTAGGATAATTAATCTATGATTGTAAGGCCCTCGAATTTTGTTGCATTATTTTAATTTCGTGTAAATAATCATGTTGTGTATGCATAGATGTACATATCTACGTATGTATTACTATTTATACTTATGTATGCATGTGTATAATTAGTCGTAAATAATGTATGAAATGCATGGTGGTAGTGTGTACATGATAATACATATGCATGGCATGTATATGTATAAGTTAGGCATGGTTTCTGCATGTTTTGAGTTCTGGCCGAAGGGCCAAGTTGGCGTCAACATGGAGGACGCCCATGATGATCCAGCGTCCACATCGATGGACGCCAATACTTAATCCAACGTCCATGGATATGGACGTCAAGATTTCTGACCTGCATGCATTGCAGACCACGAAATCCTTGGAGAAGGAAGCTCAGCCATGGGGAGCTGTCCCCAATGGCTCTGAGCCTTTCCCATCACCCCTGCGTGAAAGGAGAGTCCCCTCTCCTATATACCAAGCCCTTTTGCAACCCCAAAGTCCCTTGGCTCTTTGCAAGAAGAGGAGAGAAAGAAGAAAAACCCTAGTTCTGGACTGTGAGAAAAACCTACCTTTGCAAGCTTAAATCGACCATCTGGAGCTGGTTCCGGCCATCTACCACGACAGGAGGTAGCTGGGACAAAGAGGAAGGCTTCCCTGACATCTTCTTGGGGTCTACTGCATCAAGGAACCCGGAGGAAGGCATCTTTGGAGCTTCTTGGGACAGCCCAAGGAGAGCTTCACCGGCTCATTTGATCCCTTTGGAGAGTTTCTGAAAGGCAAGTACCCTCACATTTCGTCCATGTAGATGTCTAGTAGGGTTTTGTCATTTTTACATATTTTAAATCGAGTCCTAGATCCCCCATTCTTCTGGTATTTGGAGCTCGGGTCTGTATTTCTGCACAGACCTGAACTTGATGACAAGATCCCTTGCCGTCAAGATCTTCAACAACGGCCAACGATGTTGCCGTTAAGCTCCATTAACGGCCTGGATGCCGTTAAGTTCTTCAGGCAGAACAGTGAGCTGTTCTCCCTTGTATATGATTAAATTCTAAAGTATTCTGCATGAGGATATAATGTAATTAGTATATGTTATGTGAAATGGTTAGTGTGGCGTGTGGGAGAATTATTGTGTTCTTTTACGGATGGTGAAATTATTTGCTTCATGGAAATGCATGTGGAAGAAACGGTTATATATGTGTCCACCCACTGTTCTCATAATCCGTGGAGAATTGGGTGCCCAGAATTTTAAAACCATGTTAGTATGTGTCAGTCTATGCCCTGAAATTCATGGAATTTTTCCATGTTTCCATGATTTACTGTAATTTCTGAAATGGAAAAAAACCATGCATAGGGTTGTGAAATCTCCAGTAAATTGTACGTTGGAAATAAATCCGGGAAAATTTTCTGTGATGAGATATATGTTGGGTTCAGAGTTATGATCTTTAAACCGATTTTCATGTTATGCACCATGATAAATTGAATTTCGAATGATATGAGAATTGATGTTAAATTTTTTGTAATTACATTATCAGTTAGAAAAATGTGAAATTTTGCATGTTAGTCATGAACCTGTAACCAGCATGTGGTTAAATTTTCAGGCTAATTGGACAATTGTATGATGCAATATGAATTTCCCATGCGAAATTATGAATAATGCATGCTTTTGTGAAAGTGATTTAAATTGCGTGTAACCTGATTAGCAAGATACTGAATGTGAAATCTCTGTCATCTGTAGTACCATGTTAGGAAAAACAGAGCCACATGTGTGAATTAGAAAATGAAAAGATGTGTGAGCGTCATGTGTAAAAATGTGTGCTAAAATCGGTATGTGTAATGTGTAAAACTGTGCCAAGCGTGACACTGCTTCCATAGAGGGCAGTGGAACCGTATCATGGAAAAGTCCCCATGAGAAGGTTCAATGTGTTGTGATCCTAAGGCATTAGGATGAAATCCTGGAGGTGGACAAGTACCACTGGTTAGGGTGGAGACTTGTTCTCCCGGTCTGCGCAGTCCAAGAGTCGTCACTATATTGCCTAGGTGGCGTCTATGTGTATGTGATGTGATGTGTCCTTCTTATGGTGCTTTGGACTATGTGTCACGGCACTAAATATGTAAATGTGAAATGTGAAGGTGATCATGAGTAATGTGAGAATGTGAACATGTGAAATTGTGAATGTGTAAAGTGTGAACTATGTGAATAAGAAATTGTGTAAATTTGTGAAACCAAAATGTGATATTGTGAGATAAGAATCCATGACATGATAAATCTGGAATCATGCTAAAACAGCAAACTAAATGTGTTTAGGATCATGTTTTATAGGTATACAATGCGTAGAATCCATGTTAGGGACAATTCTTAATTATGTGTAGACCATTCCATGTGAAATTGCTCTCATGTGGTGTTTTAAATGATAATGTAGTTCTCATGTGTTAGGTTGTGATTGTTAATCCACGTTAAAACAGCAAGCTTAAAGTATATAAAATGGTCATGTGCATGTACAAGCATGTGTAGAATTCATGTTAGGTATGTTCCCTTTTATGTATGCAAGAAAATCATGCTTAATTGCTTTCATGTTTTAGTTTAATTGGAAGTATAGCTTTCATGTGTTGGAACGACTAGAGAGCATGTGATAGGAGATTTTAATTTGGAAAAAAATCTGAAAACACGAACCATGTGTTTAATTGTAGAATCATCATGATAGGTTGTAAAATTTCGATATTAAGCATGCCCCATGTTATGTCTTGTAAATTTGTATGTAAAACCTGCTGTGATATGTGCATGTACGTTATGTGTAGTGTTATTTGCTGAGTTTTTTAGACTCATTACTTGCTTCGGCGTACAGGCTTAGTTGGTGACATTACTCCCGTGGAGGAGGCAGTGGAGAGCGACTCCGAGCGCGGAGACTAGTTGTTGGAGTTACTTGTGACGTTTGCACTTTCATAGTATGTAATTTGGAACAATGTACTAGAATTATCATGAAGTTGTATAATCGTGGACAAACTATGTATTTGATTTTAGTACTTTAATTATGGGGACTTTAGTTTTTTAAATGTTACATTGAACCATGTATGTTAAATGTGGATGATGAATGAAATGAAGACAGTGGTTCTTTTACTTCCGCTACTCTGTATTTATATTTGTGTGTATCTCAATCGTATGTTATTGTTTGGGTAAATGCCCCACTGTGATAACGTTCACTATACCGACGTGGGTTGGTATAACCGTACCGGTATAATGAGGGTCGTCACAGGGATTGGTATCAGAGCGACCGATTGAGATTATACATGAATATACATGAATCATCATCTTCATTACATGCTAAGTCTACATAGGAATGTCCACATGTGTAGAATTGATTAATAATGAATGAAAAATAGATAAGAAAATGGTTAGGAAATAAATTAACGTAGCTCTAATAGTGGCTGAAATTCGTTGTAGCCATGGCTTCGAGAGGTAGGCTTGGCGGAGCGTTGGCCCGAGAGGACGAGCCGAGATGTGAGGAGCGGGCGGAGAAGCAGGCCCCGGCACCTCAGGGTCCTATACTTCCCCCACCGCCGCCTGTGGATTATGGAGTATTCATGCAAGGTCTGGTGCAAGCCATGCAGACGCAGGCTCATACTCAGGCAGCACTCCAAGCACAGTTGGAGGCCCAGGTTAGCATAATTAATGCAAGTGTAGTCTGTTTTATTTAATTGTATGATGTTATGTTGAATGTGTACTATTTGTTGTTGAATGTAGCAGTCTCAAGTACCAGCTCAGGACCATGGTGGACCTTCCATCATGGAGAGATTCAAGAGGATGCTACCACCCTCTTTTAAGGGGGAGAGCGATCCACTGTTGGCAGAAAGCTGGATGAGGGAGATAGAAAAGATCTTCCGAGCCATCAGGTGTGCAGATGAGGATAAGGTCACATTAGCCACCTACATACTACAGGTATGCTTTAGTTTATATGCTTGTATGTTCTGTTAAGTTAGATTTGCTTAGATGGTGCTTATGAACGTTGTACTGCAGGAAAGAGCTGATGTATGGTGGGCTTCATTACTACGTACATGGTTTGAGGACAGAGCTATTGATGTTGCTTGGGACGAGTTCGTGAGGCTCTTTTGGGCCAAGTTCGTCCTCGAGCATATTCAAGATCGGATGGAGCAGGAGTTCCTCTCCTTGGTTCAAGGCTCCATGACCGTGCTAGAATATGAGGCAAGATTTTCTGAACTCTCTAAATATGCACCTCATATCGTGGTAGATGAGCGCAGAAAGACAAAGAAGTTCGTGATGGGTCTCAAGCCATCACTGAGGACGAGGCTACTGGCGTTCGACCATCGCACCTTGGACGAGGCACTTAGTGCTGCTTGCAGACATGAGGGTGAGATGGAGCAATACCTTGAAGAGAAGAAGGCTTCGCAGAAGAGGCCTGCAGCTACGTTCCAGCTGCAGGACAAGAAGAAAGCGTGTACCAGACCCAGCAACGATCAGTAGCAGTCGGCAATGCTCAGGTACCCTCTGTACGTTCCCCTGGTGTGAAGAAAGAGTGTCCCCACTGTGGGAAGACACATGGTGGTTCCGAATGTTGGATGATTACGGGAAAGTGCTTGAAGTGCGGAAGCAGCGACCACAAGATCAAGGATTGCCCAAGACTTCAGCAAGGAGCTCAGCGTGGAGCGCCAGCCCCAGTGGTAGAGGCAGCAGCGCCAGCTACAGGAAGACCAGGAAGGCCTCGAGCCCCAGCTCGAGTGTTTGCTTTAGCGCGCAAGGACGCCGAGCAGGCGGAGCATGTCACCGAAGGTACGGTTTTACTTCTAGGTGTGCACGCTCGGGTTTGTTTGATACGGTGCTACTCACTCCGTTCATTTTCGAGCGGTTTGCTAGGCAGTTAGCCCTAGAGTCAGGCATAGAGTCTGAGAATTTAGAGGTCCCTTTGTCTGTGCACACCCCTGCGGGTACGGTATCGACTAGGAAGTGCATTCTATCGTTACCTGTGTGCATTGAGGATAGAATCCTAGATGGGTGTTTCTTCTTGCTAAAGATGAAGGACTATGATGCTATTCTTGGTCTGGATTGGCTAGAGGAGCACTATGCGTTAGTAGATTGTCGTCGGAAGAGGATTGTTTTCCGCATTCCTGGTGAGGACGAGTTCTCTCATCCCTTGCCAAGAAACTTGGCGGGAAAGTTGGTCATCTTTGCCATGAAGGCGATGCGCATGGTAAACAAGGGTTGTGACACTTTTCTTGCCAGCGTGGTATTAGTACCAAAGGCTGGTGAGTCACCTACTCTTGCAGAGATTGAGGTAGTGCAGGATTTTCCAGACGTCATTCCTGATGATTTGTCTGGTTTGCCACCGGATAGAGAGATAGAGTTTACCATAGAGTTGTTTCCGGGCACCTCTCCTATCTCGAAGGCTCCATATCGGATGGCACCTGCGGAGTTAGCCGAGTTAAGGAGGCAGTTGCAAGAGTTGCTAGATAAGGGATTTATTCGCCTAGCATTTCCCCTTGGGGCCACCTGTATTATTCGTCAAGAAGAAAGACGGGTCACTTAGGTTATGCATTGATTACAGAAAGCTGAACCAAGTGACTGTGAAGAACAGGTATCCCTTACCTCGTATTGATGATTTGTTTGACCAGTTGCAAGATGCATCAGTCTTTTCTAAGATTGATTTGCGATCTGGTTATCATCAGTTGAGGATTCAGAGTGAGGATGTGTCCAAGACGGCATTCAGATCCCGTTTTGGACATTATGAGTTTTTGGTTCTTCTTTCGGTTTGACCAACGCCCCTGCAGCGTTCATGGATCTCATGAACACGGTATTTAGGCCGTACCTAGATAGCTTTGTTGTGGTGTTTATTGATGATGTGCTGGTCTACTCTTCGGACGAGGCCACACACCGTCAGCATTTGAGGGTAGTATTAGAGGTTCTCCGTGAGCACAAGTTGTATGCTAAGTTCAGCAAGTGCGATTTCTGGTTGCGTGAGGTTCATTTCCTCTGGCATGTTATCTCCGGTGTTGGTGTTGCAGTTGACCCAGCAAAGGTCCAGGCAGTTATGGATTGGGAGATTCCCAAGACCTTTCGGAGATTCGTAGTTTTCTGGTTTGGCTGGTTACTATCGGCGATTCATTGAGGGATTTTCATCCATCGCCGCCCCATTGACTCAGCTCACCAAAAAGGAGTGAAGTTTGTATGGTCCGAGAAGTGTGAGAGTAGTTTTCAATTGTTGAAGACTAAGCTCACGTCAGCTCCGGTGTTAGTCTTACCGAGCGGTGTAGAGGGTTTTGCTATCTACACGGATGCGTCTCGGATTGGTTTAGGCTGTGTGCTAATGCAGCAGGAAAGGGTAGTGGCTTATGCTTCTCGTCAGTTGAAGGATATGAGAAGAACTATCCGACTCATGATTTGGAGCTCGCAGCAGTGGTTCATGCACTAAAGATCTAGAGGCACTATCTTTATGGTGTCAGATTTGAGGTGTTTACCGACCACAAGAGCTTGAAGTATCTTTTCTCCCAAAAGGAATTAAACCTGAGGCAGAGAATGGATTGAGTTCTTGAAGGACTATGACTTCGACCTTCAGTATCACCCTAGGAAGGCGAATGTCGTAGCGGATGGTCTGAGTAGAAAGAGGCCATCTCTCCAGCAGGATTGGAAGATGTTAGAAGATGCGGCTTGCGCGTTGACTGAGTTAGAGCCATCGCTATGCCAGGCTTTTGTAGCTCAGTTATCTCTTAGGTCCTCGGTTTTGGATGAGGTGATCGAGCAACAGAAAGCCGACCCTATACTCCTAGAGTTAGTGGGCAAGGAAGGCATTGCTCGTGATGAGGACGGTGTGATTAGATTCCATCACCGTGTTTATGTCCCTGATTTGGTAGATGTCCGTGAGCATGTGTTAGTGGAGGCTCATAGATCGCGATTCTCTATTCATCCGGTAACACGAAGATGTACCAGGATTTGAAGAGGTCCTTTTGGTGGTCTGGCATGAAGAGGGATGTGGCAGACTATGTGTCCCGATGTCTAGTGTGTCAGCAAGTAAAGGCCGAGCGACAGCGACCATCCGGCCTTATGCAAAGGATGGAGATCCCAGTTTGGAAGTGGGAAGCTGTCACTATGGACTTTGTTTCGGGTTTGCCTCGATCTAGAAAGGGCAATGACTCGATTGGGTAGTTGTAGATAGATTCTCGAAGACTGCGCATTTCTTACCGATGAAGAAGAAGCAGTCGGTTGAGAGCTTAGCTAGATTGTATGTTAGTAGTGTGGTTAGATTGCATGGTGTGCCGAAGTCGATCATTTCGGATCGAGATCCGAGATTTACTTCGAGGTTGTGGAAGGGTCTTCAGCATGCGTTAGGTTCGGAGCTGAAGCTCAGTTCGCGTTTCATCCCCAGACTGATGGACAGTCCGAGAGGACTATCCAGACGCTCAGGATATGTTGAGAGCGTGTGTACTGGATTGGAAGGATGATTGGGAGCGTCATTTACCTCTAGTGGAGTTCGCATACAACAACAGCTTTCATGCGAGTATTGGTATGGCTCCATTTGAGGCGTTGTATGGTAGGCCTTGCAGATCTCCTTTATTGGGAGGAGACCGGTGATAGGCAGCTGATCGGTCCGAGTTAGTTCAGAAGACTTCGGATAAGGTCCAGCTTATCAGAAAGAGGCTTGTTGCGGGCAGGATAGGCAGAAGAGCTACGCCGACAACAGAAGGAAGGATTTAGAGTTCGAGGTGGGTGAACATGTCTTCTTGAAGATATCACCTACTCGTGGTGTCGTCAGATTTGGCAGGCATAGTAAGTTGAGCCCTAGATTCATTGGCCCGTATGAGATTCTCAGACGATTGGGCAGCGTGGCATATGAGCTAGCTTTACCCCCAGCTTTAGCTAGTGTTCATCCTGTTTTCCACGTTTCTATGCTCAGGAGTATGTCCGAGATCCATCTCATGTGATTAGTCATGAGCCAGTGGAGATTCAGCCAGATTTGTCGTATGTGGAGCAACCAGTAGCTATTCTTGACCGGAAGGTTCAACATCTCCGGAACAAGGGTATTGCGTCGGTGAAAGTTCTATGGCGGAACTTCTCGCGAGAGGAGGCTACTTGGGAGCTCGAGGATGCAATGAAGAAGAAGTATCCCCTTTGTTTGAGTAGTGTCGTTCTAACTTCGAGGACGAAGTTTCTTTAAGGGGGAGAGGGTGTAAGCCCTCGAATTTTGTTGCATTATTTTAATTTCGTGTAAATAATTCATGTTGTGTATGCATAGATGTACATATCTACGTATGTATTAACTATTTATACTTATGTATGCATGTGTATAATTAGTTGTAAATAATGTATGAAATGCATGGTGGTAGTGTGTACATGATAATACATATGCATGGCATGTATATATGAAGGGCCAAGTTGGCGTCAACATGGATGGACGCCCATGATGATCCAGCGTCCACATCGATGGACGCCAATACTTAATCCAACGTCCATGGATATGGACGTCAAGATTTCTGACCTGCATGCGTTGCAGACCCCGAAATCCTGGAAGAAGGAAGCTCAGCCATTGGGGAGCTGTCCCCAATGGCTCTGAGCCTTTCCCATCACCCCTGCGTGAAAGGAGAGTTCCCTCTCCTATATACCAAGCCCTTTTGCAACCCCAAAGCCCCTTGGCTCTTTGCAAGAAGAGGAGAGAAAGAAGAAAAACCCTAGTTCTGGACTGTGAGAAAAACCTACCTTTGCAAGCTTAAATCCGACCATCTGGAGCTGGTTCCGGCCATCTACCACGACAAGGAGGTAGCTGGACAAGGGGAAGGCTTCCCCGACATCTTCTTGGGGTCTACTGCATCAAGGAACCCGTAGGAAGGCATCTTTGGAGCTTCTTGGGACTGCCCAAGGAGAGCTTCACCGGCTCATTTGATCCCTTTGGAGAGTTTCTGAAAGGCAAGTAACCCTCACATTTCGTCCATGTAGATGTCTAGTAGGGTTTTGTCATTTTTACAGATTTTAAATCGAGTCCTGGATCCCCCATTCTTCTGGTATTTGGAGCTCGGTCTGTATTTCTGCACAGACCTGAACTTGACGGCAAGATCCTTGCCGTCAAGATCTTCATCAACGGCCAACGATGTTGCCGTTAAGCTCCATTAACGGCCTGGGTATGCCGTTAAGTTCTTCAGGGCAGAACAGTGAGCTGTTCTCCCTTGTATATGATTAAATTCTGAAGTATTTCGCATGAGGATATACTGTAATTAGTATATGTTATGTGAAATGGTTAGTGTGGCGTGTGGGAGAATTATTGTGTTCTTTTATGGATGGTAGAAATTATTTGCTTCATGGAAATGCATGTGGAAGAAACGGTTATATATGTCCACCCACTGTTCTAATAATCCGTGGAGAATTTGGTTGCCCAGAATTTTAAACATGTTAGTATGTGTCAGTCTATGCCCTGAAATTCCTGAATTTTTCCATGTTTCCATGATTTACTGTAATTTCTGAATGGAAATAGAAACCATGCATAGGGTTGTGAAATCTCCAGTAAATTGTACGTTGGGAAATAAATCCGGGGGAAATTCCTGTGATGAGATATATGTTGGGTTCAGAGTTATGATCTGTTAAACTGAATTTTCATGTTATGCACCATGATAAATTGAATTTCGAATGATATGAGAATTGATGTTAAATTTTCTGTATAATTACATTATCAGTTAGAAAAATGTGAAATTTTGCATGTTAGGTCATGAACCTATAACCAGAATGTGGTTAATTTCAGGATAATTGGACAATTGTATGATGCAATATGAATTTCCCATGCGAAATTATGTGAATAATGCATGCTTTTGTGAAAGTGATTTAAATTGCGTGTAACCTGATTAACGCAAGATGCTGAATGTGAAATATCTGTCACTTGTAGTACCATGTTAGGAAAAATAGAGCCGCATGTGTGAATTAGAAAATGAAAAGATGTGTGAGCATCATGTGTAAAAATGTGTGCTAAAATCGGTATGTGTAATGTGTAAAACTGTGCCAAGCGTGACACTGCTTCCATAGAGGGCAGGGGAACCGTATCATGGAAAAGTCCCCATGAGAAGGTTCAATGTGTTGTGATCCTAAGGGCATTAGGATGAAATCCAGGAGGTGGACAAGTACCACTGGTTAGGGTGGAGACTTGTTCTCCCGGTCTGCGCAGTCCAAGAGTCGTCACTATATTGCCTAGGTGGCATCTATGTGTATGATGTGATGTGTCCTTCTTATGATGGTTTGGACTATGTGTCACGGCACTAAATATGTGAATGTGAAATGTGAAGGTGTTCATGTGTAAAGTGAGAATGTGAACATGTGAAATTGTGAATGTGTAAAGTGTGAACTATGTGAATAAGAAATTGTATAAATTTGTGAAACCAAAATGTGAGATTGTGAGATGAGAATCCATGACATGATAAATCTGGAATCATGCTAAAACAGCAAACTAAATGTGTTTAGGATCATGTTTTATAGGTATACAATGCGTAGAATCCATGTTAGGGACAATTCTTAATTATGTGTAGACCATTCCATGTGAAATTGCTCTCATGTGTGTTTTAAAAGATAATGTAGTTCTCATGTGTTAGGTTGTGATTGTTAATCCACGTTAAAACAGCAAGCTTAAAGTATATAAAATGGTCATGTGCATGTACAAGCATGTGTAGAATTCATGTTAGGTATGTTCCCTTTTATGTATGCAAGAAAATCATGCTTAATTGCTTTCATGTTTTAGTTTAATTGGAAGTATAGCTTTCATGTGTGGAACGACTAGAGAGCATGTGATAGGAGATTTTAATTTGGAAAAAAATCTGAAAACACGAACCATGTGTTTAATTGTAGAATCATCATGATAGGTTGTAAAATTTCGATATTAAGCATGCCCCATGTTATGTCTTGTAAATTTGTATGTAAAACCTGCTGTGATATGTGCATGTACGTTATGTGTAGTGTTATTTGCTGAGTCTTTTAACTCATTACTTGCTTCGGCGTACAGGCTTAGTTGGTGACATTACTCCCGTGGAGGAGGCAGTGGAGAGCGACTCCGAGCGCGGAGACTAGTTGTTGGGTTACTTGTGACGTTTGCACTTTCATAGTATGTAATTTGAACAATGTACTAGAATTATCATGAAGTTGTATAATCGTGGACAAACTATGTATTTGATTTTAGTACTTTAATTATGGGGACTTTAGTTTTTTAAATGTTACATTGAACATGTATGTTAAATGTGGATGATGAATGAAATGAAGACAATGGTTCTTTTACTTCCGCTACTCTGTATTTATATTGTGTGTATCTCAATCGTATGTTATTGTTTGGATAAATGCCCCACTGTGATAACGTTCACTATACCGACGTGGGTTGGTATAACCGTACCGGTATATGAGGGTCGTCACAACGATGTTCTAGGATGGCTGCCATGACACGTGTCTGAGTCAATTATCATACCTATGTGAGATTTGGTTGAACCCGGGGTTAAAATCTAGAGATAACAAACACGCACGAATTAAATCCATATCAATTTCCTAATATAAGCTATTTTGTAGAAACTTAAGAAAGCTAATATGACTCAAAGGTGCTCAAATGAGGGGCATGCAACAAACATCCAAGAACTCACTTGTGCGCTTCTGCAAGCGGCACAAGGAGGAGGAGGAAGCCGCGGTTGCAGGCGAGCTGCATTGTAATTTCAGAAGTTAAATATTCTGACAAAGTTCAACGGTACAACCGACTGGATGAGCCGAGCACTGGCTAAGGAGACGGAAGAGTTTTCCGTGTCATGCAATGTGCAGCGGGGGACAAGCGACTTTAGCACATTTCATTTGGAAATGGACGCCCGCTCTTGGTGGGAGTCTGTGGAAGCAACCAGGGCGAATGGCCAATTCACCTGGACTGATGTGTAAATGGATTTTTAGGATCCATCATATATTTTAAAATTTAAATTCTTTTATCATGTTCTCATGTGTGTACCTGTGTATTACAATTGAAGTCTCATTAGTGCTAAGTGAGCAACTATAACGAAAGATGAATCGGTAATCACGGAGCGCAGGCGTGCCAGTCACCAAAGCGACATGTTCTGCCTCCGAGAGTCGAAGGACTTTAGGTCTCTTTGAGCGCCGTTTGACATCGTCAAACGAAAGTGGTGATCGGGTCGAGACCAAGATCCCGCCGTTGCCTAAATGCAACGACGTTAATTACATCCCTCTAAGAGAGAAATCCCTTGATTAATCGCCAGAATAAAGAGTCTTATGGCATTTAATGGAAACATCCGATAAAAGATATGCGCAGAGATGTGAATTTAATTGCGCCTAACGCGAGACGACCAAAATATAACACTCAACGCATTTTTTTGATGTTATTTCATATATTATTAAGGGGGTTGAGTCAATTTCAACATTATTTGATCTGATTTATTTTTGTTCTTTGATCTCTTGCATTTTTTATTCCATTGTGATTGGTCTTTTATTGGGGTTGTCTTTTTGTTTATTGGCCTCTTGATTTCATTTAAATTTGGTTATTTGATTTAATCTTTTGATGGTTAGCTTAATGTGGGGTTTTATTTTTTTATCTAAGATCTCTTTTCAGTTGAATTTTTTTTGTAGATTTATTCAAAATTGAAATTCTTATTTGAACTTTGTTCGAGACTATAAGGTTTAACCCAGAGTTATTTAATTTGTTTGTTTTTTTTTATTTGAGATTATTTTGTTTGATCTTCAGACTTTAGGTTCTTTTTTTTTGGAAATTTTCTTTTGTTGTATTTTATTTTATGCTATTGAACTTGGTTGCAGATGCAGATTATTACGCTATTTTTTCCTTAGAATTTAATTGTAGTATTTAAGTTTATTTAGATGGTTTCAATTTATTTATTTTTATTTTATTTTTATTATGTGCCCTTCGCCCTATTGCTTTGCCCCTTTTTTTTACTTATTAAATGGGAGGGAACAAATGGGAGTGCAAGTATGAGTGTACGTGTGTGTTTGTGGGCTCAAATAATGAGATTTTTTTTTGTATGCACAAGAGCATGGGTGTATGTGCTCAGGTGGGGGCTTTTTTTTTTTTTTTTTAACGGAAAAGGACACAGGAACGAAGAGCTAGCTAAGTGCGCTATCCCCCAATAGGGGATAACGTTCTCACTCCCCTAGCCTTGTCCTATGCCTAAAATTTTATATATGTGGAAAATATACATGTAACACCGGGGCATACCCCTGAACAATCAGAAATCACAGCAATCTAATAGAAGGGAGCCCAGATTTATGAAGAGCAACTGGACCTCTACAGCTGGTAGGAAAAACAGAAGAAGAGAAAATCGATCATTGCTGAGTAAGGCAGGCATGGGACGCCAAGGCGTCAGCCACCCTATTGGCCTCCCTAAAGACGTGATCCATGCTAACATGCATCTGCAGCAGTAAAGAACGGGCCAGATTCCACCATCAGGAACACTTCCAGGACGGACATTGTCATGAATATAAAGGACTGGACTAAAAGAAGAGAATCTGAGTGCACAGTCGTAATATGGAACCCATGCAACGCAGCCAATCTAAGACCATCAGTGAGCGCACAAACTTCAGCACGCAAACTATCTCTATGGCCATAGAAGAAAGCGAAACTCAGAAGGACCTCCCCAGCTAGATTTTGCAGGCAGCCCCCCCCACCACAGGGACCCGGGTTCCCTTACAAGCACCATCCACGCTGAGACAAACCCCATGTTTCGGAGGAGTCCACCTGACAATCTTGGGAACCTTAAGCTTAACTGAGGGTTAAAGCCAAAGGATGACATAATATGAATGGAATCAGCAGTACATTCATGCTTAAACTTAACACCTTCAATGGCCACATCCACAACATATCTAATATCCGCAGTGATCTTCCCTAACAGCTTTGGAGTCGAATCAAACCTCTTCGCACATCTATATTTCCAGATTTCCCATAAAACAAGCAGCGCAAATATAACAAATGAACCCCATGGCGCTCTTGCAATTGACTGCAGAAATGATGTTCCATAAAGTAGATGTTATGTGCAAACCAAATACCTGGCCATTAAGGAGGGGCGAGCCTAGTCCCAGAGCGCTACAGTGAGACCCCCTTGAGGAAAAGATGGTCAAAATCTTCTGTAGATGGAGAAGAACAGCAGGAACAGGAGGAGACCAGATAGATACCACAATCTGAAATTCTATCATCAGTGGGCACCGCACGATGTAAAATCCGCCAACCGAACAAAGATGCCCTCGGATTGAAAGTATGGTTCCATATTTTGAGTAAAGAAGGCCGGTGAACACCATGCAGCCTAATGGCCTGAAAGGCGGACTTGGTAGAGAAAGTCCCATCAGCACTACTCATCCAGACACACTTATCAGGAGCATCAAGAATGTCGACCTTGTCCATTAGGTTCCCAATCGCTGCATGATTCCTCAAAGGGTGATCAGTGTTAGCTGCTACCTCATGGACAGTAGTAAAAGGGTATTGATTAGGAACAGGTATTAAGGAGATCAGTGGGAAATTTCCAGCCCACGTATGCCTCAGGATATTGATATTCTTGCCATCGCCTAAAATCCACCTGCTATTTTGTAAAATGAGAGAGTGAGCAGCATTGAAAAACACCTTAGGAATCCCTGTAGGAAACACCCTGACAACATCATTTGACGTAGCAACCATGAATCTACTTCTAGCATAGGAAGACCATAAAGTATTGCCATGCATAGCATTCCAGATGAGCTTAGCCATAAGGGAAATCTGAACATGCCACATACTTCTAACCCCCAGACCACCTTCTTGTTTAGGTTTACATATATGATCCCAAGATATCCAGTGATGTTTCCTATTTTCATCACCACTATTCCAAAAAAAGGAAGCACAGGAGCGCTCAATCTGTTGAATAATAGACTTAGGCAAACAAGTGGCGGAAGCTACGTAAATGGGGATAGAACACAGAACCGAGTTAATGAGCACAACTCTACCTGCCTGAGATAACAACTTAGCTTTCCATGAAGCCAGCGAAGTGTTAACCTTGTCGATGATATGCTTATAATGGGAGACTAAGGAGCGGCCATGACTGATTGGAACCCCCAAATACTTAAGACCCCCTCCTCCTTGCTGAAACCTGTTAAGCCTTTGAAGCGAGCACAAGTAGCAGGAGGAGCGTTAGGAGAAATAAGGAAACTACTTTTAGAAGCATTCACCTTTTGCCCAGAAGACTCTTCATAAGCTTTGAAGAAAGATAGAAATTTCCTGATGTTGCTGGTTTGACCGTTCATAAACACTAGGGTGTCATCAGCATATAAGAGGTGGGATATCCATGCAATCTCGAGGCCCTTTGTAAGGATGTATGACACCTGAAGATTGAAGATATCGCAGGCCCCTGCTTAAGACCTCATCCATGATAATAAACAAAGCTGGCGCCAAAGGGTCACCCTGACGGATACCCTTTGAAGACTTAAAGAACCCCACCTGCTGACCATTGAAAAGAACTGAGAACCAGCAATTACTAACCAACATACCCACCAGGCAAACAAACCGAGAATAGAACCCAAAACTCCGAAGAACCGCAAATAAAAAGTTCCACTCACTCGTCTCATAGGCCTTCATCATATCCAACTGAATGTAACATTGCCCCCACGAACCTTCCTACCAATATCTTTCATCATCTGTCTAGAAATCGAAACATTGTCAATGATAGAACGACCCCGAACAAAGGCACCTTGCTCTTCAGAAATAATAATCAGCAGAATAGGAGAGAGGCGATCAGATATAATCCTGGAAATATTTTATATCAGAAATTACACAGGCTGATTGGACGGAAATCACCGAAAGTAGTCGGATCACTCACTTTTGGAATCAAAGCAATAATTGAAGAAGATGCCCCACGAGGTAAAGGAACACCCTTGAAAAATTCCTTAACAGCATGGACCACGTCCTCACCTACAATGTCCCAGTAGATAGGGTAGAAAGCTCGGTGAAACCATCAGGTCCAGGAGCACCCTTCCGTTCATAACCATAACAGCAACCCTCACTTCTTCCCTACTAGGGACTTCACAAAGCAACAAATTCTGGTCCTTAAATGGCCTTTGTGGGTAAAAAAAAAAAAACAAGTTGGATCCAGGCAGCTAGGGATGTCAGAAAATCGGATCCAGGTCGAATCCCCTTGATCCAAACCCGAATCCAGAACCAGCAGATCTGGATCTACCCGGATCCGGAACTAGCCACCAGTTCGGATCCGATTTGGATCAGGATCTGAAATTGCATTTTCGGATCCGGATCCAAATTCGGATCTTATTTGTGATAGAAAATTCTAAAAAATTATAAAATTTATAAAACAATTTTTTAAAATCTTTAAAATACAATAGAAAATCCTTAAAAATCTTTAAAATCCTTAAGAGATCTTAAAGATCTTTAAAATACCATAGAAAATCCTTAAGAAATCTTAAAAATTCATGGGCAATCTATGCGAACAAGGCTGAGCTCTGGAAGTGGAGCTCTGGAAGCGGACATCGGTCTTGAAGCCCTGGGCAATCTCACGAACATGGCGCTGGAAGGGGAGCTTGCGGATGAGCAGCTCGGTGCTCTTTGGTACTTGCGGGATCTCCCAGAGGGTGACGGTGCTGGGGCGGAAGCGGTGGGGCTTCTTGATGAATGGCAAATGGGGTGAGCATGCCTACCAGGGTGCAGAGGGTGGGGCGTTCTGCGGTTGCAGGTGCCTCCGCGGATCCCTTATCTACTTCTTCTCTTGTTTTATGTCTGATCATATTAGGTTTCCTTCTCTTCTGTGAATGTGTACACATCTTGCGATGATGGGAGGTGAGGGAGGGATTGGTTTACTTGCCCTTGTTGGGATCAGTGGGTTGGAGGTGGGGGGTGGGGGGGATGCCATCAATGGTCTTTGATGATGATGTTGAAATGTGAAAACTTTCGTTCGTCCAAGGCAGGAGGGCCACCTCCCTCGCTACGGAACCCTTCTTAGAGACTTGAGCTGAGGAGACCCGAGCTTAGGTATGTCTTGTGTCTTGTAGAAGTAGGAGGAGAGGGGGGTGTTTGTTTTGATGGGGATCTTTGAGGATGATGTGAATAGAAAACAACTTTCCTTCTTCCGAGTATGGTCGCATTCTCTGTGTGGAAATTTCATGGAGACCTGCGCACCAGGGGAGGGATCGCCCCCAGCATCGCTAATGTCGCCCGCGCCTCTGGGTCCTCCTTTGCCAGCCACCTCACCTCCTCCACCGCCCCTCTCCTCCGATCATCCTCCCCTTCCCCGCCACTCTGCAACCTGCTCACGACACCCTGGAGCCTCTCCAATGCCTCCGCCTTCCTTCTCGTCTCCGCTCTCTCTGACTCCTCCGATCCCGCCTCCCCTCTTTCCGCCTTTAGCAGCTCCATCAGTCGCTCCGATGTCCCCCGCCTCCCGGACTCTGCTGGCGCAGGTGGAGAAGGCGGCACCTCGGTTGTCGCCGATCGAGAAGGGATGGTCGTCGTCGTCGCTGATCAGAAGGAAGAGATGCCGCCGTCGTCACCGATCGGGAAGGGAAATCAGAAACCCTACCTTTGCTTCCAATCTACGAGGGTGGTATTGCGGCTGGGGATGCTGGGGTTTGGCCCTTTTCTCTCCGGACCACGGATCTGGATTCCCCTTTCGGCACCCCGAAAACCGCCCCGAAATGATCATTTCGGATCAACTCTTGTGGCCCCAAAATGTACTATTTCGGGTTAAAAAGTGTGACCCGGATCAAAAATTTTAATCGGATCCGGGTCATATTTTTCGGATCAGGGATCCATTGACAGGGCCTATAGGCAGCTTTGGTGTGGGCATGTGTGTGTTTAATGGAGGAGGTGTGGGTTCGAAATGGGGAATGGGATGATGGCACGGTAGGAGTGGAGCATGTGTGGGAGAAAAGGCTGAACGGCAGCCTTCGAACCGGGTTTTTTTATTTGAGCCGCTGAGAGACTTCTAACAGTGGCTTTCATGGGAGGTGGCGTGCAACGGAGTTCGTTTGGGATGGGTTGAAACAACAGGGGGGGCTAAACGGTGGCCCCTGAATCGGTGAGAACAACTGAACGGCGGCCCTTGACCGGGTTTTCTTTCCTTTCTTGAACCGTCAGGCGGGTTGATTAGCAAGGAACCTGAACGATAGAACGACAGCCATTGAGGTATGCGCCGTTGAGGCTGAACGGCGGCGATGTGTTTTGCGCCATTGGAGCGAACGGCGCGGGCCGTTGTGGGTGCCGATGAGGCTGAATGGTGGCCATTGGAAGCTTGAAAGATGAGTCTTTTAAGCAGAATATGACAATGAGAAGGCCACCATCACATTTGAAAATTTATTTTAATGTTATTTATTTTATTTCTTTTAAATTTATCTATCTTCGCTTCTATTATTATTCATTTTTTGTCAGTTTAAATGCCCTTCTCATTTGCTGTCCTTCCTTTGTTTATTACCTTTATTATTCAACTTTCATTGATTTTCTCATTTCCTTTATTTCTATTATGTAATTTATTTATTTATTTTTTGTTTGTCCTCATGCTCAATTCATCATGGAAAGCTGTGCAACCTGACAGCGTTTCTTTGCCTCATTCATATGCACAGATATAAGTATAACACAAGCCAATAAAATCACAGATAAAGTGATGAATTTACATTAGCAAAAATTTGGTCGGACAAACTGACTTAATGATGACCACCCCTGCTCACCACATGTTGGGGTAGTACTCAGGTACGCTCACCTACAAGCCCGAGGTGACGCCCATGAGACAGTGTTCGTCGGACAGTGGCGGCACGATATTTGCCAATGGCGCCAGATAACCAGAGAATTTATCCGGCGGCCATGTTGGCACAAATGTGTTTGGAAATCCTTGACAAAACGGGTGAACATCGAACTCGGGTGTAAGGCCCTCGAATTTTGTTGCATTATTTTAATTTCATGTAAATAATTTATGTTGTGTATGCATAGATGTAGATATCTACGTATGTATTAACTATTTATACTTCTATATGCATGTGTATATTAGTTGTAAATAATGTTTGAATGGTATGACAGTACCATGTACGTGATAGTATACATAATGCATATATATATGTATAGGTTATGCATGGTTTCCTGCATGTTTTTGAGTTCTGGCCGAAGGCCAGCTGGGCGTCAATATCAATGGACATTTGTGTTGTGTAGGCGTCAACCATATGGACGCCAACACTAATCCCAGCGTCCAGCGATGTGGACGCTAATTTCTCTGACCTGCATGCCTTGCAGAGCCAGATTTCCTAGAGCAAGCTAGATCAACCATTGGGGAGCTGTCCCCAACGGTCTGAAAGGGCTCACATCAACCTTGCGGGATGGGAGAGGTCTCTCTCCTATATCTGAACCCGAATGCTACCTCATCAGCCCTCTCTTGACCTCTTTCAAGAGATAGAGAAAACCTAGCTCGGAGCTGCACAAAGACTCAACTTTGGAGGCTTCAATCCGGTGATTCAAGGCTTCATCCGGCAACCTAGTGCATCAGGAGGGTAGCTGGAACACGGGGAGGACTTCGCCAACCATGGTTTGGTTCCTGCATCGACATAGAACCCGGAGGAGAGCAATTGTGGAGCTTCTTGGGACTGCCCAAGGAGAGCTTCTCCGCCATTTAGATCTGTCTGGAGTATTTTCTAGAGGTAAGTAACCTACTGTTATTGTCCATGTAGATGTCAGTAGGGTTTATAATTTTTATGTATTTTTCCTCGTGTCCTAGATCCCCCATTCACCCCTTTATTTGGAGTTCGGTCTGTGTTTCTGCACAGACAGGAACTTGGCGTCAATGCACTTGACGCCGAGATCCCTAGTGTGCGTCCAACGATCTTGCCGTCCACTCCTGGAACGGCCAGAGACCGCCGTTAAGTTCTCCAGGACAGAACAGTGAGCTGTTCTTCTTGGTATATGATTATTTTCGATGTGTTTTCGATGAGGATATATTGTAAACCTATTATGATATGTAATATGGATGTCTGAATATGTGGTGAGATCTTTGTAATTCCTGTGATTTGGCATAAATGGTTTATTTATGGAGAATGTATGCATGATGAGACCTAAACCATGTTCATTACGGTGTATGAATTCATGTGAAGTTGGATGTCCTAAATTTTTCTAAACCGTGAGTGGGTGAATCAGTCCATGCTCTAAATTTTTGGGAATTTCTCCATGCTCATCTGAATTATTGAGTTTTCTAAAATGAAATTAGAAAACCATGCGTAGGGTTGTAGAATCTCTAGTAAATCGTGTGTTGTGTAATAAATCCGGGAAAATTCCCTGTGGTATTGTGTATATTGGGTTCAGGGTATGATCTGTTAAACTGAACTTTTATGTTATACACCATGATAAATTGAATTTCGAATAACACGGGAATTTATGTTAAATTTTCTGTAATTGCATTTTGGATCAGAAAAATGTGAAAATTTTCACGTGGGGTCCTAAAGCCGAAATCAGCATGTGGTTAAATTTTCAGGTCGTTTGGACAACTATATAGTGAAATATGAATTTTTTCCTTGCGAAAAGGTGAACAATGCATGTTAATGTGGGAATAATTTGACATGTGTGTGCGATTGATTTATGCAAATTACTGAACATGTGATCCCTGTTAATTGTAGAATCATGTTAGGAAAACAGAGCCCTTGTGTGAATAAGAAAATGAATGAGAGGTAAGTGGCATGTGTAAAGATATGCGTTAAAATCGGTAAATGTGTAAATCGTGCCAAGTGTGACACTGCTTCCATAGATGGCAGCGGAACCGTATCAGGGACAAGTCCCCCTGAGAAGGTTCAATGTGTTGTGATCCTAAGGGCATTAGGATGAAATCCTGGAGATGGACAAGTACCAGTAGTTAGGGTGGCGACTTGTTCTTCCGTCTGCGCAGTCCAAGAGTCGTCACTGTATTGCCTAGGTGGCATCCATGTGTATGTGATGTGATGTGTCCTTCTTATGGTGGTTTGGACTATGTGTCACGGCACTAAAGTGTAAAATGTGAAATGTGATTGTGATCATGAGCAAATGTGTAGTGTGAACAATGTGTAAATGTGCATGTGTAAAGTGTAATTATGTGATGAGAATTGTGTAATTATGTGAAACCAAAATGTGAGGGTTGTGAATTTGTGATCCATGTTGTGGTAATCTGAAATCATGATAAAACAACAAACTGAATGTACTTATGATCATGCTTTACATGTGTAAATGCCTAGAATCCATGTTAGAAACGGTTCTTAGTGGTGTGTAAGTAATCCCATGCTTGTTTGCCCTCATATTGTGATTTAAATTGATTAAGTAGCTCTTGTGTGTGGGATATGCTTTCTAATCCATGTAAAACCAGCAAGCTTAAAGAAGATGAGATGGTCATGAGCATGTATAGGAATGTATAGAAATTCATGCTAAGTGTGTTCTTTTACGTAGGCGTTGAAATCATGCAAAACTTGCGTTCATGTTTTAGTTTAATTGAAAGTAAACTTTCATGTGGTGGAGTGATTAGAGAACATGTGATAGGAGATTTTGATTTAGAAAATCTGAAAGCATGAATAATGTGTTTAATGAGTAGAATCACATGATAGGTGTTAATTTCAATGACTATCATGCTACATGATTGTGTCTTGTAAATGTGTATGTAAAACCTGCTAGGACATGTACATGTATGGTATATGTAGTGTTATTTGCTAAGTCTTTTAGACTCATTACTTGCTTCGGCGTACAGGCGTAGTTGGTGACGACACACTTGCGGAGGAGGGAGTGGAGACCGACTCCGAGCGTGGAGATTAGATCGTTGGTGTACTTTGCGATATTTTGATTTCATAAGTATGTAATTGCAACATTATACTAGCATTATCATGGAAAAATGTTTAAGTGTGGACAATTATGTATTTGATTTTCAGCAATGTGATTATGTGGACTTTTAGTTCTTTAAATGTTATTACGATCATGTATGTTAAATGTGGATGATGAATCAAATGAAGACAGTGGTTCTTTTACTTCCGCTACTTTGTTCTTATATTCACGTGTATCTCAGCTAAATATTATGTTGGGTAAATGTCCCACTGTGGCAACGTTCACTATACCGACGTGGGTTGGTATAACCGTACCGGTATAATGAGGGTCGCTACAGCTACAGAGATTGGTATCAGAGCCACGGTTGAGTGCACATGAATATACATAAGTCATCATCCCCATTACATGCTAAGTCTACATAAGAATGTCCACATGTGTAGAAAACACTAATAGAAAAGGAAATGAGATAAGAAAATGGTTAGAAAACTTAGTAACCTAGCTAATGGTGGCTGAAATTTATTACAGCCATGGCTTCGAGAGGTAGGCATGGCGGAGCGCCGGCCCTTGAGGACGAGCCGAGACGTGACGAGCGGGCGGAGCAGCAGGCCCCGGCACCGCAAGGTCCTGTACTTCCCCCACCGCCACCTGTGGATTATGGAGTATTCATGCAAGGTCTGGTGCAAGCCATGCTGACGCAGACTCATACCCAGGCAGCACTCCAGGCACATTTGGAGGCTCAGGTTAGACTTATAAAATGATTTATAATCTGTTTTATTTGTTTATGCGATATTATGTTGATTGTGAATTGCTTGCTGTGTACTGTAGCAGGCTCAAGTACCAACTCAGGACCATGGTGGACCTTCTACCATGGAAAGATCAAGAGGATGCTGCCACCCTCTTTAAGGAGGAGAGCAATCCATTGTTGGCTGAAAGCTGGATGAGGGAGATAGAAAAGATCTTCCGAGCCATCAGGTGTGCAGATGAGGATAAGGTCACATTAGCCACCTACATGCTACAGGGATGCTTTAGTTTATATGCTTGTATGTTTTGTTAAGTTAGATTTGTTTAGATAGTGCTTATGAGCGGTGTACTGTAGGAAAGAGCTGATGTATGGTGGGCTTCATTGCTGCGTACCCAGTTTGAGGACGGAGCTATTGATGTTGCTTGGGACGAGTTCGTGAGACTCTTTCGGGCAAAGTTCGTCCCCGAGCATGTTCAAGATCGGATGGAGCAGGAATTCCTCTCTTTGGCTAAAGGCTCCATGACTGTGCTAGAATATGAGGCACGATTTTCTGAACTCTGTAAATATGCTCCTCATATCGTGGCAGACGAGCGCAGAAAGACAAAGAAGTTCGTGATGGGCCTGAAACCATCACTGAGGACGAGGCTCGTGGCATTTGACCACCGCACTTTGGACGATGCCCTCAGCGCTGCTTGTAGGCAGGAGGGTGAGATGGAGCAATACCTTGAAGAGAAGAAGGCTTCGCAGAAGAGACCTGCAGCTACGTTCCAGTGACAGGACAAGAAGAAAGCGGTGTACCCGACACAGCAGTGATCAGTGGCAGTCGGCAGTTTCAGGTACCCTCTGTACGTTCCCCTGGTGTGAAGAAAGAGTGTCCCCACTGTGGGAAGACACATGGTGGTACCGAATGTTGGATGATGACGGGAAAGTGCTTGAAGTGCGGAAGCAGCGACCACAAGATCAAGGATTGTCCGAGACTTCAGCAGGGAGTCCAGCGTGGAGCGCCAACCCCAGCAGCGGTAGCGGCAGCAGCGCCAGCTACAGGAAGACAGGAAGGCCTCGAGCCCCAGCTCGAGTGTTAGCTTTAGCACGCGAGGACGCCGAGCAGGCGGAGCATGTCACCGAAGGTACGGTTTTGCTTTTAGGTGTGCACGCTTGGGTTTTGTTTGATACGGGTGCTACTCACTCGTTCATTTCCGAGTGGTTCGCTAGGCAGTTAGCCTAGAGTCAGGTGTAGAGTCTGAGGATTTAGAGGTCCCTTTGTCTGTGCACACCCTGCGGGTCGGTATCGACTAGGAAGTGCATTCCGTCGTTACCTGTGTGCATTGAGGATAGAGTCCTAGATGGGTGTTTCTTCTTGCTAAAGATGAAGGAGTATGATGCTATTCTTGGTTTGGATTGGCTAGAGGAGCACTATGTGTTAGTGGATTGTCATCGGAAGAGGATGTTTTCCGCATTCCTAGTGAGGACGAGTTCTCTCATCCCTTGCCAGGGACTTGGCGAGAAAGTTAGTCATCTCTGCCATGAAGGCGATGTGCATGATAAACAAGGGTTGTGACGCTTTTCTTGCCATCGTGGTGTTAGTGCCAGAGGCTGATGAGTCACCTACTCTTTTGGAGATTGAGGTAGTGCAGGATTTTCCAGATGTCTTTCCTGATGACTTGTCTGGATTGCCACCAGATAGAGAGATAGAGTTTACCATAGAGTTGCTTCCGGGCACCGCTCCTATCTCGAAGGCTCCATATCGGATGGCACCTGCGGAGTTAGCCGAGTTGAGGAGGCAGTTGCAAGAGTTGCTTGATAAGAGATTTAGTCGCCCTAGTGTTTCCCCTTGGGGAGCACCTGTATTATTCGTCAAGAAGAAAGAGGGTCACTTAGGTTATGCATTGATTACAGAAAGCTGAACCAATTGACTGTGAAGAACAAGTATCCTTACCTCGTATTGATGATTTGTTGACCAGTTGCTAGATGCATCAGTCTTTTCTAAGATTGATTTGCGATCTGATTATCATCAGTTGAGGATTCGGAGTGAGGATGTGTCCAAGACAGCGTTTAGAACCCGTTATGATCATTATGAGTTTTTGGTCCTTCCTTCGGATTGACCAATGCCCCTACAGCGTTCATGGATCTCATGAATACGGTGTTTAGGCCTTATCTAGATAGCTTTGTCGTAGTGTTTATTGATGATGTGTTGGTCTACTCTCCGGACGAGGCCACACACCGTCAGCATTTGAGGGTAGTGTTAGAAGTCCTTCGTGAGCACAAGTTGTACGCTAAGTTTAGCAAGTACGATTTTTGGTTGCGCGAGGTTCATTTCCTCGGGCATGTTATCTCCGGTGCTGGTGTTGCAGTGGATCCAGCAAAGGTCCAGGAAGTTATGGATTGGGAGATTCCCAAGACCCCTTTGGAGATTCGTAGTTTTATTGGTTTAGCGGGTTACTATCGGCGATTTATTGAGGGATTTTCATCCATCGCCGCCCCTTTGACTCAGGTCACCAGAAAGGGAGTGAAGTTTGTTTGGACCGAGAAGTGTGAGAGTAGTTTTCAATTATTGAAGACTAAGCTCACGACAGCCCTGGTGTTAGTCTTACCGAGCGGTGTAGAGGGTTTTGCTATCTACACGGATGCGTCTCAGATTGGTTTAGGCTGTGTGCTAATGCACCAGGAAAGGGTAGTGGCTTATGCTTCTCATCAGTTGAAGGAGCATGAGAGGAACTATCCGACTCATGACTTGGAACTCGCAACAGTGGTTCATGCACTAAAGATCTGGATGCACTATCTTTATGGTGTCAAATTTGAGGTGTTTACCAACCACAAGAGCTTGAAGTATCTTTTCTCCCAGAAGGAACTAAACCTGAGGCAGAGAAGGTGGATTGAGTTCTTGAAGGACTATGACTTCTACCTTCAGTATCACACTGGAAAGGTGAATGTCGTAGCGGATGCTCTGAGTAGAAAGAGGCCATCTCTCCAGCAGGATTGGAAGATGTTGGAGATGCGGCTTGCGTGTTGACTGAGTTAGAGCCATCTCTATGCCAGGCTTTTGTAGCTCAGTTATCTCTTAGGTCCTCGGTTTGGATGAGGTGATCGAGCAACAGAAAGTCGACCCTAGACTCTTAGAGTTAGTGGGCAAGGCATGCATTGCTCGTGATGAGGACGATGTGATTAGATTTCATCACGTGTTTGTATCCCTGATTTGGTAGATGTCCGTGAGCATGTGTTAGTGGAGGCTCATAGATCGCGATTCTCTATTCATCCGGGTAACACTAAGATGTACCAGGATTTGAAGAGATCCTTTTGGTGGTCTGGCATGAAGAGGGATGTAGCGGATTTTGTATCCAGGTGTTTAGTATGCCAGCAAGTGAAGGCCGAGCGACAGCGACCATCCGGCCTTATGCAAAGGATGGAGATCCAGTGTGGAAGTGGGAAGCTGTCACTATGGACTTTGTTTCGGGTTTGCCTCGATCTAGAAGGGGCAATGAATCGATTTGGGTAGTTGTAGATAGATTCTCGAAAACTGCTCATTTCTTGTCTATGAAGAAGAAGCAGTCAGTAGAGAGTTTAGCTAGATTGTATGTTAGCAGTATCATTAGATTGCATGGTGTGCCGAAGTCGATCATTTCGGATCGAGATCCGAGATTCACTTCGAGGTTGTGGAAGGGTCTTCATGATGCTTTGGGTTCGGAGCTGAAGCTCAGTTCGGAGTTTCATCCCCAGACTGATGGACAGTCAGAGAGGACTATCCAGACTCTCGAGGATATGTTGAGAGCATGCGTATTGGATTGGAAGGATGATTGGGAGCGTCATTTACCTCTAGTGGAGTTCACAGACAACAACAGCTTTCATGCGAGTATTGGTATGGCTCCATTTGAGGCGTTGTATGGTAGGCCCTGCAGATCTCCTTTATGTTGGGTGGAGACTGGTGATAGGCAGCTGATCGGTCGGAGTTAGTGCAGGAAACTTCGGATAAGATGCAGCTTATCAGGAAGAGGCTTGTTGCGGCTCAGGATGGGCAGAAGAGCTATGCCGACAACAGGAGGAAGGATCTCGAGTTCGAGGTGGGTGATCATGACTTCTTGAAGATATCGTCTACTCGAGGTGTTGTCAGGTTTGGCAGGCATAGTAAGTTGAGCCCTAGATTCATTGGCCCGTATGAGATTCTCAGACGATTTGGTAGCGTGGCATATGAGCTAGTATTACCCCTATCTTTGGCTAGTGTTCATCCGTCTTCCACGTTTTGAAGCTCAGGAAGTATGTCGAGCAATCAGTAGCTATTCTTGACCCGAAGGTTCAGCATCTCCGGAACAAGAGTATTGCGTCGGTGAAAGTTCTATGGCGGAACTTCTCACGAGAGGAGGCTACTTGGGAGCTTGAGGATGCGATGAAGAAGAAGTATCCCCTTTTGTTTGAGTAGTGTCATTCTAACTTCGAGGACGAAGTTTCTTTATGGGGGAGAGGGTATAAGGCCCTCGAATTTTGTTGCATTATTTTAATTTCGTGTAAATAATTATGTTATGTATGCATAGATGTACATATCTACGTATGTATTAACTATTTATACTTCTGTATGGATGTGTATAATTAGGTGTAAATAATGTATGAATGGTATGAGGGTGCCATGTACGTGATAGTATACATAATGCATATATATATGTATAGGTTATGCATGGTTTCCTGCATGTTTTGAGTTCTGGCCGAAGGCCAGCTGGGCATCAATATCAATGGACGTTTGTGTTGTGTAGGCGTCAACCATAGGACGCCAACACTAATCCTAGCGTCCAGTGATGTGGACGCTAATTTCTCTGACCTGCATGCGTTGCAGAGCCAGATTTCTGGGAGCAAGCTAGCTCACCCATTGGGGAGCTGTCCCCAACGGTCTGAAAGGGCTCACATCAACCCTGCGGGAAGGGAGAGGTCTTTCTCCTATATCTGAACCCGAATGCTACCTCATCATCCTCTCTTGACCTCTTTTAAGAGATAGAGAAAACCCTAGCTCGGAGCTGCACAAAGACTCAACTTTGGAGGCTTCAATCCGGCGATTCAAGGTTTCATCCGGCAACCTACTGCATCAGGAGGGTAGCTGGAACATCGGGGAGGACTTCCCCAACCGTGGTTTGGTTCCTGCATTGACATAGAACCGGAGGAGAGCAATTGTGGAGCTTCTTGGGACTGCCCAAAGAGAGCTTCTCCGGCCATTTAGATCCATCTGGAGTATTTTCTAGAGGCAAGTAACCTACCCTTATCGTCCATGTAGATGTCCAGTAGGGTTTTATAATTTTTATGTATTTTTCCTCGTGTCCTAGATCCCCCATTCACCCCTTTATTTGGAGTTCGGTCTGTGTTTCTGCACAGACAGGAACTTGGCATCAATGACCTTGACACCGAGATCCCTAGTGTGCATCCAACGATCTTGCCGTCCACTCCTGGAACGGCCAGAGACCGCCGTTAAGTTCTCCAAGACAGAACAGTGAGCTGTTCTTCCTGGTATATGATTATTTTCGATGTGTTTTCGATGAGGATATATTGTAAACCTATTATGATATGTAATATGGATGTCTGAATGTGTGGTGAGATCTTTGTAATTTCTGTGATTTGGCATAAATGGTTTTATTTATGGAGAATGTATGCATGATGAGACCTAGACCATGTTCGTTACCGTGTATGAAATTCATGTGAAGTTAGATGCCCTAAATTTCTCTAAACCGTGAGTGGGTGAATCAGTCCATGCTCTAAATTTTTGGGAATTTCTCCATACTCAACTGAATTATTGAGTTTTCTAAAATGAAATTAGAAAACCATGCATAGGGTTGTAGAATCTCCAGTAAATCGTGTGTTGTGTAATAAATCCGGGAAAATTCCCTTTGGTATTGTGTATATTGGGTTCAGGGTTATGCTTTGTTAAACTGAACTTTTATGTTATACACCATGATAAATTGAATTTCGAATAACACGAGAATTTATGTTAAATTTTTTGTAATTGCATTTTAGATCAGAAATTGTGAAAATCTTCATGTAGAGTCCTAAACCCGAAATCAGCATGTGGTTAAATTTTCAGGTCGTTTGGACAACTATATAGTGAAATATGAGATTTTTCCTTGCGAAAATGTGAACAATGCATGTTAATGTAGGAATAATTTGACATGTGTGTGCGATCTGATTTATGCAAATTACTGAACATGTGATCCCTGTTAATTGTAGAATCATGTTAGGAAAACAGAGCCCTTGTGTGAATAAGAAAATGAATGAGAGGTAAGTGGCATGTGTAAAGATATGCGTTAAAATCGGTAAATGTGTAAATCGTGCCAAGTGTGACACTGCTTCCATAGAGGGCAGCGGAACCGTATCAGGGAAAAGTCCCCCTGAGAAGGTTCAATGTGTTGTGAGCCTAAGGGCATTAGGATGAAATCCTGGAGGTGGACAAGTACCACTGGTTAGGCTGGAGACTTGTTCTCTCGGTCTGCGCAGTCCAAGAGTCGTCACTGTATTGCCTAGGTGGCGTCTATGTGTATGTGATGTGATGTGTCCTTCTTATGGTGGTTTGGACTATGTGTTACGGCACTAAAGTGTAAAATGTGAAATATGATTGTGATCATGTGCAAATTGTGTAGTGTGAACAATATGTAAATGTGCATGTGTAAAGTGTAATTATGTGAATGAGAATTGTTATAATTATGTGAAACCAAAACGTGAGGGGTGTGAATTTGTGTTCATGTTGTGGTAATCTGAAATCATGATAAAACAGCAAACTGAATGTACTTATGATCATGCTTTACATGTGTAAATTGCCTAGAATCCATGTTAGAAACGGTTCTTAGTGGTGTGTAAGTAATCCCATGCTTGTTTGCCCTCATGTTGTGATATAAATTGATTAAGTAGCTATGTGTGTGGGATATGCTTTCTAATCCATGTAAAACCATCAAGCTTAAAGAAGATGAGATGGTCATGAGCATGTATAGGAAAGTATAGAAATCATGCTAAGTGCGTTCTTTTACGTAGGCGTTGAAATCATGCAAAACTTGCGTTCATGTTTTAGTTTAATTGAAAGTAAACCTTCATGTGGTGGAGTGATTAGAGAACATGTGATAGGAGATTTTGATTTAGAAAATCTAAAAGCATGAATCATGTGTTAATGAGTAGAATCACCATGATAGGTTGTTAATTTCAATGACTAGCATACTACAGGATTGTGTCTTGTAAATGTGTATGTAAAACCTGCTAGGACATGTACATGTATGATATATGTAGTGTTATTTGCTAAGTCTTTTAGACTCATTACTTGCTTCGGCGTACAGGCGTAGTTGGTGACGACACACTTGCGGAGGAGGCAGTGGAGACCGACTCCGAGCGTGGAGATTAGATAGTTGGTGTACTTTGCGATATTTTGATTTATAAGTATGTAATTGCAACATTGTACTAGTATTATCATGGAAAAATGTTTAAGTGTGGACAATTATGTATTTGATTTTCAGCAATGTGATTATGTGGACTTTTAGTTCTTCAAATGTTATTGCAATCATGTATGTTAAATGTGGATGATGAATGAAATGAAGACAGTGGTTCTTTTACTTCCGCTACTCTGTTCTTATATTCACGTGTATCTCAGCTGAATGTTATTGTTGGGTAAATGTCCCACTGTGGCAACGTTCACTATACCGACGTGGGTTGGTATAATCGTACCGGTATAATGAGGGTCGCTACATCGGAACAAAAATCCAGCAGCACCTCCCCTTAATTTGCACATTTAGGGGGGTGTGCATGACATCCGTCCACTACGATGAAGATGGTGCCAATCAAGATGTTGACTCCGAGGATAAAAACACCACGGCACACGACACTGATTCCCGAGACGTACTTGAGAGAACCAGTATATGCCGAGGCCGGAACAACTCACGTCTGGACGATGTATTATTTTACTTTTTGACCTCTTTCTTAGCATATGTTCACGAGTTAGTGGCCGTAATAGCCGCCAAATCACATATACATCTAAAAAGGAGTAAATGGGGTTGAAACAAGGGTTTCCGATTGGAGACAGACTTAAATGGTGGCCTCCGAACCAAGAACAGTCCTGAATGGCGGCCCCTGAACTAAAAACAATCGTGAACGGTGGCCCCTGAACCAAGAACAGTCATGAACGGCGGCCCCCGAACCAAGAACAGTCCTGAACGGCGGCCCCCGAACCAAGAACAATCCTGAACGACGGCCCCCAAAATGGGTATTATGCTAAACGGCGGCCTCAAATAGAAGACTACAGGATTTAATCAGCCAGAAATCTTTAAACAGTAGCCTCCAAGGGCTAAACGGCAGCCCTCATGGAGGCCGCCGTTTAAGCTCGCAGTGGAGATTAACTGTAGGAAAATTGGCGATTTAGTATGAGAAAAGAGGGGTAACTGTGGGCCACAGATGGGATGACATGTACGGTTTAACGACAGGGCAGATAGGTGAAGATAGTTGGGCCATAGTGGAGAAGAAGACTGAACGGTGGCATTGTGCAAGGCCGCCGTTCAGAGCTACAACATCCACAAAAGGGGGAAATGACATGGGATTCATTGGCATATCTTGTACAAGACCAATGCACTTTAGTAGGAATTTGGAGTTTTAAAACATCAATTGAGAAGGGTTTCAGCGGAGAGAATATATTTGTCTATTGAGTAACCTATGCCCTTCTTATGGGGAAAGGAAGGGAGATAGAAAACTGCCAAGACCACTTAAATGATGGGAAAATCCATGGCCGGGAAATTATGTAACTCAGCAAATGGTGCCAAATCAAATCAACGCACAATGAATAATGGTAGATGGAAATTAGATAATGGTTGAGCTATTTTATTCCCCGGATGAAAGTCGCAGATATTATGCTATCTGGTCTAGGAACATCTGAGATTCTAACTGCCCAAAATGCACGAAATATAATGTATAAATGGCGGAGGAAAGCATACGGCCCAGAAAAACATAAGTAAAAAATTTCTCCAAAAATGGCGCCCAATTGTTCTATGAATGAAACTGGGATCAAGTTGCCCAGCCCACTGTAAGAGGAAGGGAATACCCTTTTTTTTTTTTTTGCAGCACCCACGGGGGCAAATACACAAAGAAAAATAACAATAATAATAAAAAAAACTAAACACATGGCCATCAGAACATGCATATAACAACAAATATCATGATTCGATTCCCCTTGAGCGCAGAGCCTGTACTTTGTCATTTAGAATTTTTAGACTCTACCATTGTGGAAGTACATTTGCATAAAGTAAAAGCTGGAGAGAAGGGACCCTTTCCCCGAGAAGAGGAAGCCAGATATAAAAAAAACTATAAACAGCCTCTGCCCTCACCTCTTCCCACTCTCTCTGTCACTGCTCCCACTCACAGCCCCCCCCCTAGGAGAAGAACGATGCTGGAATTCTCTACTCTTGCCTGCTTCAGCCGCCAATGGAGAAGACCCCTCCTCTAAAAAGCTCTCTCCCCTTTTGCTGCCGCTGGCCTCTTCTCCTTGCGATCTCCTCTTCTCCGATCTCTGCCCTCTCGCTTCAGAAAAATGAGCTTTTAAGGGGCCTCCCTGAGGGCTGAGGTGGCATGGCCTCCAGCTTATGACCACCCCAAGTTTTCTTATATATTTACCTTTGCATGCCATTTGGTGACTAAGCCGATGCCGCCACCCTTCTTGGGCTGCTGCCCACTTATGACCCATTAGATGTATAAAAAAAAAATATGGGTGCAAACAAATGCCCCCCACCTGGGGACGGTGCAAGTGAGGACCGAGCGGAGCAGCGTCCACAGGTGTACCTCTCATAGTCGCATTTGAACTCGTCTTGTGTTTTTTTGTCGTTCAGTCTTATTGTTGTCAACCTCTTGTCGTTCTGCTATTTTGTAGTGTCTAGTGGTCTGTTATCTCATGGCTGGATGGCGGTCTTTCGACGTATTGCCATGCCGATAGGTTCATCAGAATTGACATCATCATCTTGAGATTGACAGTCAATAAGAACTACTGTGACAACATCTTTTGAAGTTTGTGAGTTCACTGGATTAACAACCATTGAATTGGTATGGATTGCTGGACTGGAGGCTTTTCCAACTGGTGAAAGCATTGGGTCGGTGGCAATCTTGAGCTAGTGGAAGCACTGAACTGACAACCTTCTTGATTCGGTGGAAGCCCCGTATTGGAAACTTCTTCGAATTGCTGAGATTTTGGGGCCCGGTGGGACATCCTTGAAGATAGGAATTTTTTGAATCGGAAGATCCGTTGAATTGGCGGGATCCCTAAATCAATGGCCTCTTTCAATTGACAAGGCCATGTGAGCTGGTGGTCTTCATGGGTCAGCCGTCCATTGGGTTATGTTGGCCTGTTGAATGAGTTGATGGGGCATGCTCGCTTTATTTATGAGTTGGTAGCTCCCTGTAGACTCAGTAAGTAGCATTCCTGCTTCCTTTTCTTTGAATTGTCTTGCCGACTAGTCACGTTAAAAGCGAAGCAATCTATGTACTCAGTAATGTTGAGGCCTTAGCAGGAAGAGGTAGCCCACTGCCACGCCGTTGTCGTTGACTGTGGTCACCAAATCGTCGCCTTGGGTGTCCTGTAGCCCTTATCAGTGCTGCTTCACTTGTAGTTGGATTAACGAGCTGTTGTCTTCCTCTTTGACTTTTGTTTTCTATTGGTGTTGACCAACTTTCGGCTGGTATGGAGATGGGCTTTGACTAGCATGACGACAAGTTTCAATTGGCCCGGAGACAACTTTTGATTGGCATTGAGAAAAACATCGGCTCGCCAGAAGATAAGCTTTCACTAGCACGAAGATAGCTTTGATTGACATGAAGATAAACTTCAACTGGCATGAAGGCGTGCTTCGACTAGTATGAGGATAAGTTTCAATTGTCTTGAAGATAAGTTCTGATTGCCATTGAGATAAACTTCGGTTAGGCAGTAGATAAGCTCCCACTGGCACAAAGAAAAGCTTCGACTGGCCAGAAGATAAGCTTTCACCAACACGAAGATAAGCTTTGATTGACATGAAGATAAACTTCAACTGGCATGAAGGTGTGCTTCGATCCACGTGAAGATAAGTTTCAATTGGCTTGAAGATGAGTTCTGATGGCCATTGAGATAAACTTCGGTTGGTCAGCAGATAAGCTCCCATTGGTACGAAGACAAGCTTCGACTAGCAAGCGGAACTTCTATCGGGATTTCCTTTCTGGAGACTTGAAATCTGTCTTTCTTGGCAACTGTCTTTGATTTTATTTCTCCTTATCAAATTGGGCACCCTTTCGGGTTTTCACCCAATCCGACCCCCTCTTTCTTTTTGCCTACGCGCCCTTTCGGGTTTTCACGTAGCGGGGTACCCAATTTTGCTCATGGCGCCCTTTCGGATTTTCGCCATGACCAGGTTCTAGCTCTTTTTACCCTTGTCCAGGGGAAACCTAGGCAAGTCCGGCGAGGCACCTCTATTTTAAGATTTTGTTTTTTGTTTTTTGTTTAATATATATATATATATATATATATATATATTATAATGAGATGTTTATGAGTGGAATAGAACTCAACCACCCATCATACTATGATGTTGGTAGATGGTGTGAGGTTATTTGGGCAGACTGCGAAATGACAACCTAGGAAAACCTATGTGTTAACTTCAACATGGGTTCTAAAGATAACATCTACTGGTCAGCCAAGGCAAGAAGTCAAGGCTGGGCTTTATTTGGAGTTTTGAAAAGGGCAGTACCTATCTAAGCCTAGGGTCCTACTTAGCAGGAGCAAGTATATATAGATGTGAGGCATGGATGGCAAGAGACAGTTTGTCTAAGTTTTGAGGTTTTTTTTTTTAACTAGAGAGTGCATAGATGGATTCAGAGAATGTATAGCAAAAAGAGGATTTCTTGAAAGAGCAGGGATGGAACTCCCCCTTCTTGCCATTTTGACATTTTGACTTCATTCATTTTATTTTTTTTTACCACATTACTGACCCAAGCGCCCTCTGGGTTTTCACCGGAGTCAGCCCCTTCTTGCTTTTGCCTACGCGCCCTTTCGGGTTTTCACGTAGCAAGGTTCCCAATTTTGCCCATGACGCCCTTTCGGGTTTTCATCGTGACCGGATTTTTCTTGTCCGTTTTACCCCTACTCGGCAGTGAAACCAGAGTAGGTCCGACAGGCATCTCTATTTTGAACCCTTTTGTTCATCAATTTTTTGTTTTATCATTTCATTTTTTTTTTACAGAAATGATGCAGAATATGCATTGCGAACATACATTCAATAGTGTACCCTCAGAGTTCTTGGACATTAAGACTGGAGGGTGTCTGTCTTCGAGGCAATGTTGAATTTAGCTCCATGAATTGTTGAATCCTCCTAGCGTTGAAGCATAATGACGCCATCTCGAACCATCGACCCATGTGAAGGTGGCTCCACCATAATTACTTGGGGGATCTTGGGCATGGAATGTCAAAGCTCAATGTTAGATCCTCTGGACCGCCAAAAAAAAAAAAGAATGTGATAATATACAGTTCCTGCAAAATAATTTGGTTATATAAACATCGAACATGGTAACCTGATTTTAACTCTTAAATCCTTGGAGATCTCATGTAGTAATTGTCCCACAGGCTGAGATCGAACTACAATGCTTATCTTGTAGTTGCAGCTCCTCGGAGATGGATGTTTATACCGTTGGAGACCTAAGATGCAGTATTGATACCACAAATTGAGGATGGACTATGACACTTATCCCATAGTTTCTGCTCCTCGGAGAATGGTTTGTCTTGTATCCCTGGAGACCCCAGATGTGGGAGATATTCCACAAACTGAGAATGGACTACGACACTTATTTCGTAGTTACTGCTCCTTTGAGATGGATTCTTATATCCTTGGAGACCTCAGACGTGACATTAATCTTACGATCTGAGACTGGACTATGGTATTTATCTCGTAGTTGCAGCTCCTTGAGGATGGATTCTTATATCTTTGGAGACTTCAGATGTGGTATTGATCCCACGAACTGAGGCTAGACTATGGTATTTATCCCGTAGTTGCAGCTCCATGAAGTTGGATTCTTATATCATTGGAGACCTCAGACGTGGTGTTAATCCCACGAACTGAGGCTGTACTACGGTATTTGTCCCGTAGTTGCAGCTCCTAGTAGATTGATTAAGAGTTCGAGTACGGGAACCCACACGTGAGCAGAGAGACCGGCTTCTTAAATCAAATGTTCTTTTTTGTTTTGTGCATTTCTTTTGTCCTGTTCATTTTCGTCATTAATTTTCTCTTTTTTTTTTGAAGGAAATTCATTTCATCCTATTTTCAATCATTTCATTTTTTCCATTGATCATTTTTTTGACTTTATTTCATTATTTTCTATTCATTTCCTTTTTTATGTATGTCTCTTTAGAGACCTCAAATGTGGTAAACATTCCACAAAAGGAGGCTGGATTACGGTACTTGTCCCGCAGTGACTGTTATAGGAGGTCAATTTTGATTTATATCTTTGGAGACCCCCAGATGTGAGAAATATTCCACAACTGAAAATGGACTGCGATATTTGTCTCGCAGTTGCTACTCCTTTGAGATCAATTTGTCTTGTATCCCTGGAGACCTTAGATGTGGGAGATATTCCACAAACTGAGAATGGACTGTGATACTTGTCTCGCAGTTGTTGCTCCTTTGAGATTTGTTTGTCTTGTATCCCTGGAGACCCCAGATATGGGAGATGTTCCACAAACTGAGAATGGACTACGACACTTATTCTGTAGTTGCTGCTCCTTTGAGATTAATTTGATTTGTATCTTTGGAGACCCCAGATGTGGGAAATGTTCCACAAACTGAGAATGGACTACAGCACTTATCCGCAGTTGCTGCTCCTTTGAGATTAATTTGATTTGAATTATTTTACTTTAAATGTCATTTCTAGTATGTTTTGAAAATGTTGGGCACAGAGGCCGATTTGAAATCGTGAGGGCGTGGAAGCCCGATTTTGAAATTAGTGGACACAGAGGGCAAGTTTGAAAACATGAAGGCGCGAAAGCCTGATTTTGAAATTGTGGACACAGAGGCCCAGTTTCAAAACATGAAGGCATGAAAGCCTGATTTTGAAATTTGTGGACACAAGGCCCAGTTTGAAAACGTGGGGGCGAAGAAGCCCGATTTGAAATTGTGAGGACGTGAAAGGCCGATTTGAAATCATGAGGGCGTAGAAGCCCGATTTTGAAAGATGTGGACACAAAGTCCCAGTTTGAAATCATGTGGGCGAAGAAGCCCGATTTGAAATTGTGAGGATGTGAAAGCCCGATTTGAAATTGTGAGGGCGTAGAAGCCCGATTTTGAAAGATGTGGACACAAAGTCCCAGTTTGAAATCATGTGGGCGAAGAAGCCCGATTTGAAATTATGAGGACATGAAAGCCCGATTTGAAATCATGAGGGCGTAGAAGCCAGATTTTGAAAGATGGGGACACAAAGTCCCAGTTTGAAATCATGTGGGCGAAGAAGCCCGATTTGAAATTGTGAGGACGTGAAAGTCCGATTTGAAATCATGAGGGTGTAGAAGCCCGATTCTTAAATTGTGAGGACACGAATGTCCGGTTTGAAAACATGAGGGTGAAGAAGCCGCTTTTGAAATTGTGAGGGCGTGGAAGCCCAATTTTGAAATTGTGAGGGCGTAGAAGCCCAATTTTGAAATCCTGAGGATTTGAAAGTCCGATTTGAAATTGTGAGGGCGTAGAAGCCCAATTTTGAAATATGAGGGTGTAAAGGCCTCGATCTTTTTATTAAACATGTGGGCGCTAAGGTCCCGTTTGAAATACATGATTTAGAGTTTTGAAACATGAATTTTCAAATATGACTGACGCATTGTTACTTCGAAAACATCGATTTGTAATTTGACTGGAAAATTGTAATTTTTGAAATATGAATTTTGAAATATGATTGGCGAATTGCCGCTTTTGAAAATATGATTGGCAAATTGCCAGTTTTGAAATATGTCTTTTGAAAATATGATTGGTAAATTGCCAGTTTTAAAATATGTCTATTGAAAAATGATTGGCAAATTGCCAATTTTGAAATATGTCATTTGAAATATGATTGGCAAATTGCCGATTTTGAAATATGACTTTTAAACATGATTGACGAGACGCCATTTTTTTGAAATGTGATTTTTTTTGAAATCATGAGTGGCAAGCTTACTGATTTAAAGCATGACTTTTGAAAATATGATTAGCGAGTCGCCACTTTTGAAATATGAGTTCTTTTGAAATTATCAGTGGCAAGCTTGCCAATTTTAAAATATGAGTTTTTTTTTAAACATGATTGGCGAGATGCCACTTTTGAAATATGAGTTCTTTTGAAATCATGAATGGCAAGCTTGCCAATTTTAAAATATGACTTTTGAAAATATGGTTGGCGAGACGCCACTTTTGAAAATATGATTTTTTTAAAATCATGAATCACAAGCTTGCCAATTTTAAAATATGGGTTTGGAAAACATGATTGACAATTTGCCAGTTTTTTTTTAATGCAAATGATGCCTGAATAAGGATAAATCCTTCGGTGGCTTTATTAGTGATCCGGAAAAGAATATGCACTCAAAATCCGGCAAGAAAACCCAAGTATGAATATAGACATAAGCGGTGAAAGCCCGCTATGATATGATCATGCGGGCTCATATCATCGCCCTGCAGAAAATATACAATTCTGTTGAGGTATTATTTGTCTCAGAACCATAGTCTGGCTAGCGGTATGGTTGGCCTGTTTATTTTTTATTTTTGTTACTCGTCATCGACAATAATACCTCAGGTGGCCCTATAAGAGCCGATTGAGACCGCCTCAATGATCGGGTCTCATGCTGGATGGTCGGTGTGACTACCTCAGCAAGATACCTTTTTTTTCTTCTTTTCTCTTTTCATCATTTTTTTTTTTTTTTTTAATGAGTATTTAAATGAATGAACATTACATGTCCGACTGGCGTCTACCCCAGAATAGCTCACTTCCAGCGAGCTGGCCCTTGTTTTTCTTGTGATGGGTCGGAGATCTAGAAATTTCTCCGGGGTACATGGATTTCCTCCGTACATTGAGCATCTTGAGTTGTTTGTGCTCTCCTGGCTTGAATATTATAGGTTGCTTTTGCCCCCATGCTGGCTGGCGCATGCTGCCATATGCTCTTCTTTTCTCTTGCATTGGAGTCCCATGAGGGAGCGACGGGTCCACCTTGTACTCGCCCACTTGAAACTCTTCTTTTCTTATCAAGGCCTCAATTTTAACTTTGAGGACATAGCAGTCCTCTGTAACATGCCCCGGAAGCTGATGATATAAGCCGAACCGGGGATCGTTTCTTCTTGATGTCCTCTGACCTTCTAGGCTCAGGTGGGACGATTTTGTTATGTCGACAGGCCCATACGAAGAGAGTCAGTGTCTTCTCTGTTGGGAAAGAGTATGGCTTTTGCATCTTCTGTTGTAATGAACCCCTTTTATTTCGCTTCATCGGCCTGGCAGAAGAGGAGCCAGCTCCACTCTTTTGTTGTGTAAAGGCTTTGAGGTTCACAGTATGAACATCTGTAGGTGTTGGCCTCTTTCCAAGCAGTCTGTTTTCTGACTTGATGCATAGGCAGGAGGATATTTGGAAAGGAATTGTTCGATCTCGGCCACAACATTGTTTAGCCGGTCAAAGGACTTGATCTCGATGCCGATCATCCTTTCTAGAATATGCATGCCCAAGTTTTGCTTGCAAATTTGAACGGTGTCCTCTGGATGTAGTGGTCGTCTGCATCTCATGCTGAGATCTCTCCACCTTTTGATAATCTACAGCTGACTCCTTATCTTGTTGCCTGGTTGCATATAACGTGACCAATGTGATTTCTCTTTCAGCAACATAGAATCTTTCTATAAACTTCCTTTGCATGTCTAGCCAGTCCATAATGCACCCGACTGGTAAATTTGAATACCATTCGAAAGCCAGTCCAGTCAGGGAAGACCCAAAGAATTTGAGCAAATATGACTCATCAGTAGCCAACTCCCCCATGATGTTAACATAGCATGCAACATGCACTTTAGGCGATCCTTGCCCGTTGAATTTTTCGAACTTTGGTGGCTTGCTAATGCCAGGAGGAAGCCTTTTTGTAGCATGATGCATAGGATATGGAACCTGGTAGATGTCAAATGGGGTTTGATTAGCATTCCCCTTTCTCCCAATTTCGCTTCTATAATTTTTTCCAACATCTGTTTATTCATAATCAGTGCTTGGACCACATTTGGATGAGGAGGATCCGACTGCATCTGAGCCATAGTGGCAGGCCCTTGATGTGCTGCTTGGCGGGCTATGGGCTGCTCTGGGCTGTTTGACATGGGATGCCCCCAGCATTGTCTGGTGTTGGCCAGAGTCTTGTTGGATGTGATAGAGTGTTGGGGAAGTTGGTGTCAACTTGCGATGTTTCCACCATGCCCCCTGCTTCTCTTGGTGCCAAAGCATGGGCATCTCTTTCTTCAATTTGCTTCTTCAGCATTTCAATTTCATGTTGGTATCTTTATATCAACGCTGCCACATCAGGATCATACGTATGAGTGCTAGGGATATCAGATATCACTTCAGTTGGATCCCCTCTTAAAGGAATAGGTGGCAGGTTATTGATATTATCAGCTTTTATTATATCTGCAGCCCCTTCTTGGGACACTGAGACTATCGGGGCTTGCCCTTAGCTTCTTCCCTCCTGACAGGAGGATCTGGCCCTTCATGAGCTTTGGCAATCATCTTGTTCAGTAAACTAGGCCCCATGCCGACCAAGCACACAGTCATACAACATGTGTATATCTGCAGAGTTTGCTCGTTCCTTTTGCCTTTTCAGATTTTGCATGTCTTTAGATGTTGTAGTTTCTTAGCCTTGCCTGACATTGTTCAATAGTTGCTGTAACGACCCTCTTCATACCGGTACGATTATACCAATCCCCATCGGTATAAAGGGCGTCGTCACAGTGGGACATTTACCCAACACTGGTCGATAGGTTGATATGTACCTGGATAGCAATAGAGTACAGCGGAATAAAATAAACAACTCAACTCTTAGTCCGTCACCAACACACATTCCATAATCTAAATAGCGAGATAGAAGGACAATGTCCACATTAATACAAAATAAAGAGAGAGTTACAATGTCCAAAATATTGTCCATACAATAATCCTTGTTGTGCAAAAGAAAAGTACAACTGGTAACAGCTCCACAAAATAGTCTTCTAATGATGATCCTCGCCACGCTACCTTCTAGTGCACGATACCTGTCAACCTGTACGCCGAAGCAAGAGTGAGTCCAAAGACTCAGCAAGCGACACTACTCATGATATACACATACAAGTCTTAGTGGTTTCTACATGCACTTTTACAATTAACAACACATAGCATGCTAGTCAATTCAAGTTTTCTACCTATCATGAAAGTTCTACAATTTTATACATAACTCATGCTTTCAGATTTGTAAAATGAAATTCACCTATTACATGATCTCTATTCCATTTGCTCAAGAACTTTAGTCTTTTAAAGAGCTAAAACATGAAAGCTATCGACATGAACAATTTACACACATGAAAGGGGACACAACTACCATGGATTTCACCTAGTTTTAAACACATACACGAACCTTTTCACATGCTTTAGATTGCTGATTTCATATGATTCAATGACTATAAATCTACACATGAGAGCTACAATAATACATAAAACACATCATGTGAATCAAGTAATCAAGCTATCTTGCACTCATTTTCACTAATTATCCCTAACATGGATTCTAGGCATTTGTGCACACATAAGCATGATAATGACAACATGAGTTTACTGATTTCACATGGTTTCCAATAACACATTCTCACATTCTCGGTTTCACATGATTTCATACTTACTCATTCACGTTGTTCACTTTTACACATTTGACACGTACACATGTTCACACTTATACAATTTACTCATTTCCACATCATTTTCTCTTTCACTTTCACTTATCACATATCATATCGATTGCACTTACCACGTGCGTTGGGCACTTACCACGTGCCATATTCACATATTTCACGTTTTACTCATTTTTCATTACTTAAACAATTTGCCATGACACATAGTCCTAACCACCAGTAGAGGACACTAATAATATCTCATAGCTCGTGCTCATTCCTTAGCACAGCTCTCAACACAACTCATAACACAACACATGACACAACACTTACACAACTCATACACATACTCACCAGCTAGGCAATACAGCAGTGAATCTTGGTAACTGCGTAGACCGGGAGAAGCCCTCTCCACCCTATCCAGTGGTACTTGTCCACCTCCGGGGTTTTCCCAATGCCTTTGGGACAAACTTATATCACATGGAGCCTTCTATAGGGACTTTTTATATACGGCTCCCGATGCCTCTAGGGTAGCAGTGTCACATAGGCACAACTTTTACACTTTTACACATTACCGTTTTACACATAACTCTTCTCATTTCATTCACTTTCTCACTCACATAAACATTCATGTTCTTCTCTAACATGGTACTACAGGATTTCAAGAATTTAACACATAGTAAACACACTAATCATGTTGGTTTTAGACCATAACTAATCACATTGCGATCATATGCATGAATTATCACATTTCACATGAAAATACATAACTTTTTATTTACTTGTCCAAATGACCTGAAATTTTAACCACATGCTGTTTTCAGGTTCAAGATGATACCCTTAATTTGTCAGATTTTTCTGAGCTAAATAGGATTTACAGAAAATCAAACACCTAATTAGCATATTATTCACAACTTAAGCTAACATGGGTCTAACACATTTTGCAATTTATCCACTTACTATTTTGCACAGAGACTACTAATATATGCATGATTTTAGAATACAAAATCACCCTAATTCATACATCTATACATCAATTACCACAAACATTTTTGCATGTTTTTATTTTACTGAACCGAACTTATTTACAATTTCTCAAGCATGGATAAACTACTAAATTTTTCAAACACATATGCTGACCCACTATTCTTCATGATCAAACTGAAACCAAGGCATCAACACAAAACCCTAATCATAAACATGAATTTTACAAGATTGTCTACAAGTCATGCTCACAATTTAAAAGATGCTAATAACCCACATTCACCATCACACTACATTTCTTCACACACCACAATGCACATATACATAGCTTATAGGAATACCATATATCCTCATCACGGAAATCATAACGATTAACGTAAAGAGGGGCAGAACAGCTCACTGTTCTGTCCAGAAGAACTAGACGGCGGTCTCTGGCCGCTGACTCAGAGTCAGCGGCATGATCGATGGACGCCAAGGATGAACTGGACGTCCAGGGACCCTGCCGTTTACTCAGGTCTATGCAGAAACACAGACCCGAGCTCTAAATTGGGTGAATTGGAGGTCTAGGACTCGAGGAAAATTCCATAAAAATGTCAAAACCACCTAGACTCATACGGGGACACCATAGATAGGTCACTTGCCTCTCTAAAATTCCTCCAAGGGATTTGTGGCTCGAAGAAGACCTCCTTGGGCAGTTCCAAGAAGTTGCAGAAGTGCCTCCAAGATCGCCTTCCTCCGGGTTCCTGGGTGATCTCTACGCCGAGGGACGATGGGGAAGCCTTCTCCTTTGCTTCAGCCTCCTCCTTGTTGCAGTAGATCTCCAGATTCAGCCTCAAAGGGGCGGATTTGAGGGTTCTAGAATGGGGTTTTGTCACAGAATGCTCTAGGGTTTTTCTTTTTCTCCTCTCTCTTGCAAGGGTGAAAATGAGAAGTGGGGAGAGGCCAATTCGGGTTCAGGATGTAGGAGAGCCCCTCACCCACTCACCATGCCGATTAGACAGCCTTAGATCCGTTGGGGAACATCCCCCAATGGGTGGCCATGCCTTGTTTCAGAAGACAGCAGCTCTGCTGCGCATGCAGGTCAGAGAGGTTGACGTCCACATCGCTGGACGCCTGGGTCAGGATTGGCGTCCAGGTCTGGACGTTGACTCCACCTCGGCGGCCAGAGGTTGACGCCAAGGTGGCCTTTGGCCAGAACCTTAATTTATGCATAAACTATGCATACCAAGCTTATATACAAGCATATGTATGGTATTATACTCATACTATCACCAAGCAATACATACCTTATTTATATTTAATATAAACACATGCACATTAATTATACTAATTAATATGTACATAAATATCTATATACATACACAAGCATACATAAGCATACTAAGATAAAATGTACGTAGACACCTACCTGTACGTACGTGATATTTTACACATGTATGACTCAACACACGGCAAATTAAATGACGAGAATTATGAGGGCTTCGCAAATCATTAGGAGGTGATATGATTTATGCTAGCTAGGAATAATCCATTCGATAAAATAGTCCTCACATACACACACTTGATTTGTCATATATATAGTATACGCACACTGGTGTAACATACTTATGTACATTATGCTTGGAATAGATGGATACAACATGCGCACCGGTAATTAGATTAACTTACACAACTTTACCTAACATTGCTTAAGCACTATATGCATAGGATTCCTTAATATGTACTATATGCATAATTTAGCCAATTGACTACTCTCACCTAAATATCATAAAAATACATGCATGTATTCATGAGGAGTATAGAATCTCAATATAAACTACTAATTACACCTACCATGCTTGAACTCTTTATGCATATGCAATATACGAAGTACAATATTCATATTAGCTAAACCATGCAAATGAGCAACGCTTACAACTAATCATACACATGCATGCACAAATACACCAAGGTGTTATGCATGTAGAATTTGGGTATACAATTGTCACACGCACAAGATAACATACATACGTACATACACATATGTACTTCCTACACTCCCATACAAAATTCCATGAAATAGGTAGTATAGGATATTCTTCAATATTTAGATAGCACACGCATAGTACTATTCAAGTATCCTAAGTCAAGATTCTTGGTATTCATAATACACTTCTAATTAGCTAATTGTTCACTTCCACATTAATCATCATATACACCTATGTATACATATATAGATATTGCACATGCTCATGTTCAAAAGAAGGATAAAACTTATAGTAGGCACAATGAAATACGCATGCTAAGCACACAACAACCGAACACCAACACACCATTCATATACATACAGATATATAAAGAGAGTAAAAATCCGGTGTCTTACACCCTCCCCCTCTAGAAAAATATCTTCGTCCTCGAAGATTGCATCGAGTACCTGTGGTGACGTCGCCTAGGTCATCATCAGCTACTCTCGCTCCTATATCGCGGTCGGTGAAGCGCCTCGCGGAGTGAACTTCGTCTTCAGATTCGGACATTCTTTAAGCCGATGATCTTTGCTTCCACATTTAAGACACCTTCCTTCCTTCCTCCAACATGCTTTCCCACCATGACGCTTCCCGCATTGGGTGCACTCGGGCTTCTCGATGCTTGAGGCCACAGTTGACTGTTGATTTTCCAAGGGTTTCTCCTTTGGAGTTGCCTCCCCCTCTGGGAGAGATCCCGCTCCTTTCTCTTGATGGGTGGTCACACCTAGAAGTTCTCCTAAGGTACGCGAATCGAGTTCCAGAAGCCTAGTCCTTACTGATGGCTTAAGTCCTTTCACAAAATTCTTCAGCTTACGGTTCTGCTCGTACCTCCGAGACTGAGCACCACGTCTACCACGTCCGCCATAGTCTGCAAATGAATAACTAATTAAAACCAAGGTTACTATATTCCAACTATTCTCTCTATCATCTTCTATCCATTAGTAGGAGATTCTATATGTATGGACAATTCTCTATGAAGACTTTGCAATGTTGTGACGGTGATGGCCTATCCATGTACAGTCTCAACCTTTTCTCTGATACCAATCTCTGTAACGACCCTCTTCATACCGGTACGATTATACCAATCCCCATCGGTATAAAGGGCGTCGTCACAGTGGGACATTTACCCAACACTGGTCGATAGGTTGATATGTACCTGGATAGCAATAGAGTACAGCGGAATAAAATAAACAACTCAACTCTTAATCTGTCACCAACACACATTCCATAATCTGAATAGCGAGATAGAAGGACAATGTCCACGATAATACAAAATAAGAGAGAGTTACAATGTCCAAAATATTGTCCATACAATAATCCTTGTGTGCAAAAGAAAAGTACAACTGGTAACAGCTCCACAAAATAGTCTTCTAATGATGATCCTCGCCACGCTACCTTCTAGTGCACGATACCTGTCAACCTGTACGCCGAAGCAAGAGTGAGTCCAAAGACTCAGCAAGCGACACTACTCATGATATACACATACAAGTCTTAGTGGTTTCTACATGCACTTTTACAATTAACAACACATAGCATGCTAGTCAATTCAAGTTTTCTACCTATCATGAAAGTTCTACAATTTTATACATAACTCATGCTTTCAGATTTGTAAAATGAAATTCACCTATTACATGATCTCTATTCCATTTGCTCAAGAACTTTAGTCTTTTAAAGAGCTAAAACATGAAAGCTATCGACATGAACAATTTACACACATGAAAGGGGACACAACTAGCATGGATTTCACCTAGTTTTAAACACATACACGAACCTTTTCACATGCTTTAGATTGCTGATTTCATATGATTCAATGACTATAAATCTACATATGAGAGCTACAATAATACATAAAACACATCATGTGAATCAAGTAATCAAGCTATCTTGCACTCATTTTCACTAATTATCTCTAACATGGATTCTAGGCATTTGTGCACAATAAGCATGATAATGACAACATGAGTTTACTGATTTCACATGGTTTGCAATAACACATTCTCACATTCTCGGTTTCACATGATTTCATACTTACTCATTCACGTTGTTCACTTTTACACATTTGACACGTACACATGTTCACACTTATACAATTACTCATTTCCACATCATTTTCTCTTTCACATTCACTTATCACATATCATATCGATTGCACTTACCACATGCGTCTTGGGCACTTACCACGTGCCATATTCACATATTTCACGTTTTACTCATTTTTCATTACTTAAACAATTTGCCATGACACATAGTCCTAACCACCAGTAGAGGACACTAACAATATCTCATAGCTTGTGCTCATTCCTTAGCACAACTCTCAACACAACTCATAACACAACACATGACACAACACTTACACAACTCATACACATACTCACCAGCTAGGCAATACAGCGGTGAATCTTGGTAACTGCGCAGACCGGGAGAAGCCCTCTCCACCTTATCCAGTGGTACTTGTCCACCTCCGGGGTTTTCCCAATGCCTTTGGGACAAACTTATATCACATGGAGCCTTCTATAGGGACTTTTCTATATACGGCTCCCGATGCCTCTAGTGTAGCAGTGTCATATAGGCACAACTATTACACTTTTACACATTACCGTTTTACACATGGTTTTACACATAACTCTTCTCATTTCATTCACTTTCTCACTCACATAAACATTCATGTTCTTCCTAACATGGTACTACAGGATTTCAAGAATTTAACACATAGTAAACACACTAATCATGTTGGTTTTAGACCATAACTAATCACATTGCGATCATATGCATGAATTATCACATTTCACATGAAAATACATAACTTTTTATTTACTGGTACAAATGACCTGAAATTTTAACCACATGTTGTTTTCGGTTCAAGATGATACCCTCAATTGTTCAGATTTTTCTGAGCTAAATAGGATTTACAGAAAATCAAACACCTAATTAGCATATTATTCACAACTTAAGCTAACATGGGTCTAACACATTTTGCAATTTATCCACTTACTGTTTTGCACAGAGACTACTAATATATGCATGATTTTAGAATACAAAATCACCCTAATTCATATCATCTACATCAATTACCACAAACCATTTTTGCATGTTTTTATTTTACCGAACCGAACTTATTTACAATTTCTCAAGCATGGATAAACTAAATTTTTCAAACACATATGCTGACCCACTATTCTTCATGATCAAACCGAAACCAGGCATCAACACAAAACCCTAATCATAAATCATGAATTTTACAAGATTGTCTACAAGTCATGCTCACAATTTAAAACATGCTAATAACCCACATTCACCATCACACTACATTTCTTCACACCACCACATGCACAATATACATAGCTTATAGGAATACCATATATCCTCATCACGGAAATCATAACGAAATTAACGTACAAGAGGGGCAGAACAGCTCACTGTTCTGTCCAGAAGAACTAGACAGCGGTCTCTGGCCGCTGACTCAGAGTCAGCGGCATGATCGATGGACGCCAAGGATGAACTGGACGTCCAGGGACCCTGCCGTTTACTTAGGTCTGTGCAGAAACACAGACCGAGCTCTAAATCTTGGGTGAATTGGAGGGTCTAGGACTCGAGGAAAATTCCAAACAATGTCAAAACCACCTAGACTCATACGGGGACACCATAGATAGGTCATTTGCCTCTCTAAAATTCCTCCAAGGGATTTGTGGCTTGAAGAAGACCTCCTTGGGCAGTTCCAAGAAGTTGCAGAAGTGCCTCCAAGATCGCCTTCCTCCGGGTTCCTGGGTGATCTCTACGCCGAGGGGATGATGGGGAAGCCTTCTCCTTTGCTTCCGCCTCCTCCTTGTTGCAGTAGATCTCCAGATTCAGCTTCAAAGGGTCGGATTTGAGGGTTCTAGAATGGGGTTTTCTCACAGAATGCTCTAGGGTTTTTCTTTCTTCTCCTCCCCTCTTGCAATGGTGAAAATGAGAAGTGGGGAGAGGCCAATTCAGGTTCAGGATGTTGGAGAGCCCCTCACCACTCACCATGCCGATTAGACAGCCTTAGATCCGTTGGGGACATCCCCCAATGGGTGGCCATGCCTTGTTTCAGAAGACAGCAGCTCTGCTGCGCATGCAGGTCAGAGAGGTTGACGTCCACATCGCTGGACGCCTGGGTCAGGATTGGCGTCCAGGTCTGGACGTTGACTCCACCTCGGCGGCCAGAGGTTGACGCCAGGTGGCCTTTGGCCAGAACCTTAATTTATGCATAAACTATGCATACCAAGCTTATATACAAGCAATATGTATATGGTATTATACTCATACTATCACCAAGCAATACATACCTTATTTATTAATATAAACACATGCACATTAATTATACTAATTAATATGTACATAAATATCTATATACATACACAAGCATACATAAGCATACTAAGATAAAATGTACGTAGACACCTACCTGTACGTACGTGATATTTTACACATGTATGACTCAACACACGGCAAATTAAATGACGAGAATTATGAGGGCTTCGCAAATCATTAGGAGGTGATATGATTTATGCTAGCTAGGATAATCCATTCGATAAAATAGTCCTCACATACACACACTTGATTTGTCATATATATAGTATACGCACACTGGTGTATCATACTTATGTACATTATGCTTGGAATAGATGGATACAACATGCGCACCGGTAATTAGATTAACTTACACAACTTTACCTAACATTGCTTAAGCACTATATGCATAGGATTCCTTAATATGTACTATATGCATAATTTAGCCAATTGACTACTCTCACCTAAATATCATAAAATACATGCATGTTATTCATGAGGAGTATAGAATCTCAATATAAACTACTAATTACACCTACCATGCTTGAACTCTTATGCATATGCAATATACGAAGTACAATATTCATATTAGCTAAACCATGCAAATGAGCAACGCTTACAACTAATCATACACATGCATGCACAAATACACCAAGGTGTTATGCATGTAGAATTTGGGTATACAATTGTCACACGCACAAGATAACATACATACGTACATACACATATGTACTTCCTACACTCCCATACAAAATTCCATGAAATAGGTAGTATAGGATATTCTTCAATATTTAGATAGCACACGCATAGTACTATTCAAGTATCCTAAGTCAAGATTCTTGGTATTCATAATACACTTCTAATTAGCTAATTGTTCACTTCCACATTAATCATCATATACACCTATGTATACATATATAGATATTTGCACATGCTCATGTTCAAAAGAAGGATAAAACTTATAGTAGGCACAATGAAATACGCATGCTAAGCACACAACAACCGAACCCACCAACACACTATTCATATACATACAGATATATAAAGAGAGTAAAAATCCGGGGTCTTACAGTTGCATTGGCCTCGGCATTATAGGGATTCATCCCCCTGCCCTTGTACTTCATGAGCTGCTCAGTTGGTTGGTTGCCTCTCCAGACATCAAGGGCTTGGCAAACAGTGAGGAGACATTTTTGGCTTGCGGGTAGACAAGTTGAGGGGAGATCTGTGCTTCTTTGACTTCCACCTCATGAACTATATTTCTTTGAAGGGTGAAGGGTACCTCCATAATTGATCCTCCAGTTGAGGCTCTTGTCGAACTTCAAATTGTATCTCCTCAAATATTGTTTGTGGAGAGAATCATATTCACAGTGTTCTGTTGAGTTGAGTTTCATGCGGACGTGGTGGATACCCCTGTACTCGCCCATTTGCAGCTCTCCCTTCTTGATCAAGGATTCCATGATATCCTTGAATACATAGCAGTCTTCTATGGTATGCCCCAAGACTTGATGGTATGAGCAGAATAAAGGATCATCCTTCTATCCAGCTTGCTCAGGTCTTTTGGGCACCGGTAGTGTAATTTTGTTGTATTCAGTTGCCCATTCAAACAATACCCTTGTCTTTTCCTTAGGGAATGAATAGGGTTTTCTAACTTTATCTTGGAAAGGAATAATACGCCTCGAGCCTTTGGTCATGGTACTAGAGGATCCAGTCATAGATTTATTTGCATTTCTCATTAGCTCGAAGGCCTTAAGATCTTCAGTGTAAACCTCCTTTCGGGCATGCTTCTTATCAATTAATTTCCCCCTTTGTTCCACAAATGCACTATTGGAAGATCTTGCCAGAAATGCCTCAATTTCTGCCACAATATTATTTGTCATGTCACCTTCAGGCTTCCTCTGTTTGTCTAGGCGGTCTGCCATAGATGCTGCCAGGAGATTTGAATGTGAATGGCTGCTCGACAAGGATGCACGAGGCGTCCTCTGACAAGGCACATCTAGAGTCAAATGCCCCATTGCATCGATAAAGTCCATATCATGACATATATGGTATGGAGCTTGGTGAGTATTGAATGTGGTAGCATACTATCACACGTTCCTGTTAACTTCATCAAGCTGCTCATCAGTGTTGGATCTGTTAAACTCAAGCGATTGGGGGTTGACTGTAGTGTTAACTCTTCAGCTTGTGGAAGCCATTGCTCTATTGATTGTTTTGGGGCCTTTTGACATGGATTCAAGGGTGAAATGCCCCCAATGTGGCTTGACATCAGTTGTGTCATTGTTGATAGAATTTGTGGTGAGCTGATGCTGTCTTGCATTGTTTTGACTGTGCTCTCTTTGCCCTTTAATGCCATGATATATTCATCTCTTTCTTGAATCTGTTTTCTCAACATTTCAATTTCCAGCTGACATTTTTGTAACAAGACTATCGTAGCAGGATCGTGTACAAACATGGTAGGGATATTGGTTGTTTCCCTAACCAAAGTCGTTTTCAAGGAAGTAGGTGGCGATTTGCCATCTCCCTCAAACATCATTGTTGTTCCAGACACTCTTCTGACCATTGGAGTCTTTGGGTCTTTACTCATGGTCTTTCCCTTTCCTGCGAGAGAGTCTGACCTTTTAGTAAACTCTAGCAGTTCCTCTTCTTCCTGAGAGAAGGCTCCATAATGACTGGACATGCCAGCCATATAACATGCAAGAATGTGTGAGGTGTTACTTTTCTGTTCTACCCTTCTTGCCAGCTTAGAGGAAATTTTGAGCTTTTGGAGGATGGAGACTCTAGAGTTACCTTCCTCTCGAGCCAATGGTTGAGAGTAATACTTCTTCACTCTTTCTTCTTCTTGTTTCCTTCCATAAATTACTTTTGCTTTTCCTTTCTTTTGCCTTTTATCATTTTCCTTTTCATCTTCATGTTCACAATATGATAGACCATCTTGGGTTGCTCCCATTGCTTGCCATGAGCATTGATGTCCCAGAAAAGTTTTTGTTGGATCGTAGGCATAGTTGGACACGATCCGATCAGCCCCATTGGATGCTTGTATAAATGGAGGGACAAATGTTGGATCCCTCCTCTGTAGCTGGGGCATGTGAGCCAAGCGCTCCAGACTGGCTGCCTTGTTGGGGTATGCAATGTAATGAAAAATACTCCCTTGTCGTGCATATGATTTGAACACTGGCACGGAAGTTGATTGAGCTGGATGATCAGCATCCATTTTTCCCTTTGCATTTATCTCATAGTCTTTGTCATGTGGTCGCTTCACTGGTTGAAGGGCTTGGGTCTTATTAGGTACCCAACTTGCTTGAATTTAATTGGCTTTGGGGCCAATTTGCTTTTGAAGGTGTTGTACATTTCTCTCTTTCCCTCTAATGCTTGGAATGAATTTCTTGTTGGCACAGCTAACACCACTTGATTTTGTTCCATCACAGCATGGCCGCTCTGTAGATGAATTCTAATGTTGCTGACTAGCATGCTTTTTCCAGAGCCAGAGACACGTGATTTGCTGGGAGTAGGAGTTATAGCCTTCCCAGCACTAGCTTGATGCCCCTTGGGTCCCTTGTCACTTCTTCCATTGCCACGGTCCACATGATGGACTTGGCAGCCTACTGTCTTTGATTCCTCTTCAGCTATCTCACCAGCGTTGTTGTGCAGCACTTGGACGAAAGCCACCCCCAAGAAGTTGGGGAATTCGACCACCGGAGGAAAATCTCCAAAGTGAGTCGGCACAGCCAGATAGCCATACCGGGCGTGGTCTCGAACAATTTGCGGTCTGAAACGCACTTCAGCCATAGGTCTGTTAGTCACCTATAAGTCAGTTCAAACCAGCAGTCAGTATGGAGTATGAAGGCCACAAGGCTTTCTATTCTGGTGAAAAGATGAAAGGAAGTTTGGTCCCACTGGGCGTGCCACGTTGTGGAAATGGATTTTTAGGATCCATCATAATATTTTAAAATTTAAATTTCTTTTATCATGTTCTCATGTGTGTACCCGCATATTACAAATTCAAGTCTCATTTAGTGCTAAGTGAGCAACTATAACGAAAGATGAATCGGTAATCATGGAGCGCAGGCGTGCCAGTCGCCAAAGCGACTTGTTCTTCCTCTGAGAGTCGAAGGACTTTAGGTCTCTTTACGTGCCGTCTGACTTCATCAAACGAAAGTGGTGATCGGGTCGGGACTAAGATCTCGTCGTTGACTAAACGCAACGACGTTAATTACATCCCTCTAGAGAGAAAATCCTTGATTAATCGCCAGAATAAAGAGTCTTGTGGCCTTTAATGGAAACATCCGATAAAAGATATGCACAGAGATGTGAATTTAAATGCGCCTAACGCGAGATGACCAAAATATAACACTCGACGCATTTTTTTGATGTTATTTCAGATATTATTAGGGGGTGGAGTCAATTTTAACATTTTTTGATCTGATTTATTTTGTTCTTTTGATCTCTTGCATTTTTTTTATTCCATTGTGATTGTCTTTTATTGGGGTTGCCTTTTTGTTTATTGGTCTCTTGATTTGATTAAATTTGGTTATTTGATTTAATCTTTTGATGGTTAGCTTAATGTGGGGTTTTATTTTTATCTAAGATCTCTTTTCAGTTGATTTATTTTGTTTAGATTATTAAAAATGAAATTCTTATCTGAGCTTTGTTCGGGGCTATAAGGTTTAACCCAGAGTGATTTAATTTGTTTGTTTTTTTTTATTTGAGATTATTTTGTTTGATCTTCAGACTTAAGTTCAATTTTTTTGGAAATTTTCTTTTGTTGTATTTTATCTTATGCTATTGAACTTGGTTGCAGATTATTACGCTATTTTTTTCCTTAGAATTTAATTGTAGTATTAAGTTTATTTAGATGGTTCCAATTATTTATTTTTATGTTTATTTTATTTTTATTATGTGTCATTCGCCCTATTGCTTTGCCCCTTTTTTTTTACTTATTAAATGGGAGGGAACAAATGGGAGTGCAAGTATGTGTGTACGTGTGTGTTTTTTTGGCTCAAATAATGAGTTTTTTTTTTGTATGCGCAGGAGCATGGGTGTATGTGCTCAGGTGGGGGCTTAAACGGCCTTTGTGGGTAAAAAAAAAAAAAATTGGATCCAGACAGCTTTCGTGTGGGCATGTGTGTGTTTAATGGAGGAGGTGTGGGTTTGAAATGGGGAATGGGATGATGGCACGATAGGAGTGAAGCATGTGCGGGAGAAAAGGCTGAACGGAAGCCTTCGAACCGGTTTTTTTTCTTTGAGCCACTGGGAGACTTCAAACAGTGGCTTTCATGGGAGTTGGCGCGCAACAGAGTTGGTTTGGGATGGGTTGAAACAACAAGGGGGATAAACGGTGGCCCCTGAACCGGCGAGAGCAACTGAACGGCGGCCCCTGAACTGGGTTTCCTTTCCTTTTATGAACCATCAGGCGGGTTGATTAGCAACGAACATGAACGGTAGAACGGAGGCCATTGAGGTATGCGTCATTGAGGCTGAACGGCGGCGATTGTGGTTTACACCATTAGAGCTGAACAGCGGGGCTTGTTGTGGACGTCGATGAGGCTGAATGGCGGCCATTGGAAGCTTGTAAGATGAGTCTTTTAAGCAGAATATGACAGTGAGAAGGCCACCATCACATTTGAAATTTATTTCACTGTTATTTATTTTATTTCTTTTAAAATTTTATCCATCTTTGCTTCTATATTATTAATTTTTTTGTCAGTTTAACTGTCCTTCTCATTTGCTGTCCTTCCTTTGTTTATTACGTTTATTATTCAACTTTCGTTGATTTTCTCATTTCCTTTTATTTCTATTATCTACTTTATTTATTTATTTTTTGTTTGTCCTCATGCTCAATTCATCAATGGAAAGATGTGCAACCTAACAGCGTTTATTTGCCTCATTCATACGCACAGATATAAGTATAACATAAGCCAACAAAATCACGGATAAAGTGATGAATTTACATTAGCAAAAATTCGGTCGGACAAACTGACATAATGATGACCACCCCTGCTCACCACATGTTGGGGTAGTATTCAGGTATGCACACCTACAAGCCCGAGGTGACACCCATGGAACAGTGTTCGCCAGACAGTGCCGGCACGATATTTGCCAATGGCGCCGGATAACCACACAATTTATCCGCGGCCATGTCGGCACAAATGCGTTCGGAAATCCTTGACAAAACGGGTGAACATCGAACTCGGGACAAAAATCCAACAGCACCTCCCCTTAATTTGCACATTTCGGGGGTGTGCATGACATCCGTCCACCACGATGGAGACGGTGCCAATCAAGATGTTGACGTCGAGGACATCAACACCACGACACCGACCTGATTCCCGAGACGTACTTGAGAGAACCAGTATATGCCGAGGCCGGAACAACTCACGTCGGGACGATGTATTAATTTTCTTTTTGACCTCTTTCTTAGCATATGTTCACGAGTTAGTGGCCGTAATAGCCGCCAAATCACATATACATCTAAAAAGGAGTAAATGGGGCTGAAACAAGGGTTTCCGATTGGAGACAGAATTAACGGCGGCCCCCGAACCAAGAACAGTCATGAACGGTGGCCCCTGAACTAAAAACAATCGTGAACGGCCCCTGAACCAAGAACAGTCGTGAACGTTGGCCCCCGAACCAAGAACAGTCCTGAACGGCAGCCCCCGAACCAAGAACAATCCTGAACGGCGGCCCCCAAAATGGGTATTATGCTAAACGGCGGCCTCAAACAGAAGACTACAGGATTTAATCGGCCATAAATCTTTAAACAGTAGCCTCCAAGGGCTACACGGCGGCCCTCATGGTGGCCTCCATTTAAGCTCGCAGTGGAGATTAACGACAGGAAAATTAGCGATTTAGTACGAGAAAAGAGGGGTAACTGCGGGCCACAGATGGGATGACATGTACGGTTTAACGACAGGGCAGATAGGTGAAGATAGTTGGGCCAATAGTGGAGAGAAGACTGAACGGTGGCATTGTGCAAGGCAGCCGTTCAGAGCTACAACATCCACAAAAGGGGGAATGACATGGGATTCGCTGGCATATCCTGTACAAGACCAGTGCGCTGCAGTAGGAATTTGGAGCTTTAAAACATCAATTGAGAAGGGTTTCAGCGGAGAGAATATATTTGTCTATTGAGTAACCTATGCCCTTCTTATAGGGAAAGGAAGGGAGATAGAAAACTGCCAAGACCACTTAAATGATGGGAAAATCCATGGCCGGGAAATTGTGTAAACTCAACAAATGGTGTCAAATCAAATCAACGCACCATGAATAATGGTAGATGGAAATTAGATAATGGTTGAGCTATTTTAATCCCCGATGAAAGGCGCAGATATTATGCTATCTTGTCTGGGAACATCTGGGATTCTAACTGCCCAAAATGCACGAAATATAATGTATAAATGGCGGAGGAAAGCATACTGTAAGGTCTCGGTCTTAGCGGATCCTTATTAGGACTTGTAGAGGTTCGGATGTGGTTGACGACAATGGATATTGCCGTTGACTTGGGGTTGACGGCCAGGATCTAGCCGTTAACTTGGTATTGGCGTCCAGCGATCTGGACGTTTGTCGTTGAACTTGACGGCAAGCGGTCCGGACGTCAACCATTGGCGGTTCATGTAGACGGCAAGGTATGTGGACGTCTATTTGTCGCGCCTGTAGAAATAGGGAAGCCCGAGAGCAGCAACCTTTCCTCTTCCTTTCCTCTCTTTCCCTCCACTTTTGCCTTTGTCTGTTTCCACCTCTTCCAATGGTTGATGGGAGCTCGTGGGAAGGCCCTGGTACGTGTGGCGGTGTTAGATCGAGTGGGAAACGCAAAGATTTGGTGTGATTCGCACGGAGACTTCAAGGGGTTCCAGCACGATTGGTGACTGTTTAGGAGTTTTTGAGGCGTTCTAAGGTAGGGACTTAACCCTTTAAACCCTCCTTAACGAATCAGCATGCTTATTTGTGTAGATTAATATGCTAATCGTATTTTAGGGTGGGTTATGCCATGCCGGGATTTGGGTGTTTTGGGCGATCCAAGTGTTGGATCGTGGTTTTCCGAAGTTCTGGTAGTGTTAGAAGATGTGAGGAGATGTTCCCTTCATCAATTTTATGGATGTTGAGTGGTTTTACCTAATTGGATGACCCGGCGCTGTTCTGGGTCTAGGGGACTAAAGATATTAACGTCCACATATGTTGACGTTGAGATCTTCAAGGTTGATATAACGACAAGGTCCATTGTCGTTGATTAAGTGTTGGCGGCATTGTGAGTGCCGTCTACATCTTGATTGGCGACATTCGATGTTGCCGTTAATATCTTGTGTCCCAGCAGGCTTTAGTCCTGTTTTGTGTTTCAAGGTGTTGACGTGCGATGTCCACCTATTAACACATTCTGCCAGGCTTAGATTGTGGCTCCACCTATGCTTAAGCATAATTACTGTGTCGAGACGTGACACGAGGTGTCCTTCTATGTACGGTGTTTCAGACGTTGTGAGTGTTACCATCTGTACTCGCGTTTAGTTACCGTGCTTCTGTTTCTATTGTCACCTGGACATAGAGCGACGCTCTGTCTAGATGACCGGCATGAGGGGGTCCTCCTTCGGTGAGCCAGGACGTTGAGAGCGTCTCTGTCCAGTGCATACTCCTTGTGGTGGTTTTGAGCCGGTCACTGTGGAGCCCCTTCTCTACCGCTAGGGTCAGGCGTAGGGGGAAAACCGGTCGTGGATCAGACGCTAGAGAGAGCGTCTGTAGTGTGCACACGTGGCTGGGGTTGAGAGACTCTGTGGTGACGGGACGCCGAGCCACAGACCCTAGCTATGTGCTACTTACTATGTGTGTGAGTGTGTGTTACTGAGCCGTGAGGTTTACAGTTTTGTAACGCACTCCTGTCAAGGAGACGCGTAGTTGTTACTAGTCTTAGTGTGATGCGACGTGTATTTACTTTCTGTTTTTACTTTCCGCACTTTAGTACTGTTTCCGTGGGGGTTACTTTTCCTACTGGTCTCTTTTCTTGAGACTCACTCCCCTCCCTTTCAGGTGGGTCGTCGTCGACTCCCGTTCTAGGCGAGTCTAGCCACTCCGTGTTGGTGCGACCTAGCTGCAGTAGAGTAGCTTTTTGTTGTACTTCTGTACTCTATACTTAGCTTGACTCTGAGTTGTACATGTTATGTTTCATGTACAGTGAAATTTTATAGCTTTACATGGTGTGTATCTTCTTATATATAGTCTCCTCGGACATTCACTTTTTAACCTTCCGAGCTTGTCTCGTGGGTTAGCGGGTAAGAATTCGGGTTGCTGGTTGGTTACTGGTAATGTGGATTTTGGGTCGCTACAGTTGGTATCAGAGCCTGGTCTGATGAGATATATATAAGGAAATACCCATCATGTTAACTCAGAGTATAAAGAGTATAGTTGCAGCTATTTAGCCCGGAGTTAATTAGTGTATTCATTTGTGTTATTTTTGCTCTGTGTATAGTACTATGGCACCTAGGTGACATCCTAGAGAGGGAGTGGCTGAGCAGGTGACTCATCAGGAGGCTGGAGACGCCCCGCCACCTCAGCAGACGTAGCCTTTGCCACAGGACGCACACAGTGGCATTGTTCCGCCGCCGCCACCTCCTCCTCAAGTAGCTCAGGGATTAGACTTGACCCGGTTTCTTGAGGGGATGGCTCAGTTTGTATCTCAGCACCGTGATGCGCCGGTACCCCAGGGCGGTACTGGGAAGGTGTTGAGGGAGTTCGTTACAGTTTCAGCCTCCCCAGTTTTTGGGCCAGCCTGATCCAGACACGCGCGGCGGGTGGTTGGATGCAGTGGAGCCGACTTTCCGTTCCATGGAGTCTATCCCGAGACGAGTGTTGTTAGCTAGCTACCAGTTGCAGGAGCAGGCATTGACTTGGTGGTCCTCTGAGTGGGAGACTACTTTTCAGTCTCGCCCACTTAGATAGATTTCGTGGCAGGAGTTTGTCGTTTCTTTTGAGAGGGCCTTCTTTCCTACTTATTCTAGACGGAGAGGTTGTACCAGTTTTTGGACTTGCAGCAGAGGGACTCTACTGTAGTGCAGTACAGGGCCAGATTTGTAGAGCTAGGGCGTTTGCTCCACAGATCATGGAAGATGAGAGTCTGAGGACTCACAGTTTCTTAGGGGCCTGAGGCCAGAGCTCAGACAGGCACTGATAGTGGCACGTGTCACAGACTTGGACGCGGCCTATCATAGTGGTAGTGTTGGAGGCTGACACTTTACGGACCCGTGCTGGGAGCGCAGAGGTTCAGACACAAGTAGTTCCTACTCAGGCACGGCAGCAGCAGAGTAGTGTGCAAACGACTCCGAAGGCCACGACTTCCTACGCGTCCACCTCTGCTGGGACGACGACGAAGTTAGGATCTCGGAGGAAGTTTCGACGTGACAGGAGGCAGGCAGAGCAGAGACAGCAGTCTGTTAGGAGTGTTCAGTAGCCGGTAGGGCAGCCTTCGCAGCAGGTACCGCGTTCTTTTGCTGGTCAGTGTTACCGGTGTGACCAGATAGGTCACATGGCGCGAGATTGCTCTTTGTTACCTCGTGCGCCATAGCAGCAGACCCAGTCACAGCCCCGAGTGCAGCAGCAACAGCAGCAGGCTCCTGTGCAGCAGCGTCAGCAGGCCGGAGGTTCTGGTGGGTCAAGAGGTAGAGGTCGTGTTACTCACTTGACCCGTGCAGACGTGGAGGCAGCTCAGCTAGTGGAAGGTACTGTTACAGTTTTTGGTTATACAACTAGAGTTTTGTTTGATTCCGGTGCCTCTCACTCTTTTGTGTCTGAGGAGTTTTTAGACTCCCTTGGAGAGTTGAGTACGGGAGAGTCTATTGAGCTAGCAGTAGAGTTTCGACAGGGGACTTTGTTCTTACGTCCTACTGTCTCGAGGAGGGACCTATGCAGTTGCAGGATCAGCGGTTGTCAGCTTGCTTGTTTGCTTTGCAGTTGCAGGATTATGATGTGATTTTGGGTATGGACTGGTTAGAGCGGTATGGTGCAGTGATGGATTGCCAGAAGAAGAGGGTGCACTTGCGGATACCTGGGGAAGCGGCGTTCTACTTCCAAGGTATCGTACCTCTTACTTCTCGCTTTTTAGTTTCTGCTTGAGGGCGGGGAGGTTGCTTGCCTCTGGTTGTCAGGGTTTTCTAGTCTTTGCAATGACCCTTGACCAGGTTACTTCGGGAGTGGGGGACATTCCCGTAGTGAGTGAGTTTTCGGATGTTTTTTCGGAAGAGTTACCAGGTCTACCGCCAAGAGAGAGATTGAGTTTACTGTTGAGTTGGTTCCTGGCACTGTACCATTTTTACAGGCACCGTACCGTATGACACCAGCAAGTTGAGGGAGCTGAAGAGGCAGCTTGAGGAGCTGTTGGAGAAGGGCTATACTCGTCCTACCTTTTCTCCTTGGGGGTCACCAGTTTTGTTTGTCCGGAAAAGGATGGTAGCCTGAGATTGTGTATTGATTATAGGAAGCTGAACCAAGTGACCATCAAGAATAGGTTTCCTTTGCCTAGGATTGACGATCTCTTTGATCAGCTTCAGTCTGCTCATGTCTTTTCAAAGATCGACCTGAGGTCAGGCTACTATCAGTTGCGGATTAGAGACTCTGACATTGAGAGGATTCTTTTCGGACCAGGTATGGACATTTTGAGTTTTTGGTGATGCCGTTTGGGCTCACCAATGCACCAGCGGCCTTCATGGATCTGATGCACTGGTGTTCCACCAGTTCTTGGACCGGTTGTCGTAGTGTTTGTTGACGACATTCTGGTGTACTCCACTTCGGAGGAGGAGCACGCCGAGCACCTGAGGATCGTGTTGTAGACCTTGCGAGAGCACCAGTTGTATGCCAATCTTAGTAAGCGTGAGTTTTGGCTACAACAGGTTCACTTTTGGGGCACGTGATCTCAAGTGAGGGAGTTTCGTAGATCTAGCGAAGGTCGAGGCAGTTTTGTAGTGGGAGAGTCCCAGGACTGTGTCTGAGATTTGTAGCTTTTTGGGCTTGGCAGGTTACTACCGCAGGTTTGTTCGAGACTTTTCTCAGGTTGCTGCACCCTTGACTCGGCTGACGAGAAGGGGGTTCCGTTTTTGTGGTCGGAGCAGTGTGAGCAGAGCTTCATAGAGTTGAAGCGACTGCTTACATCAGCGCCAGTCCTTGCGTTACCTTCAGGTGAGGAGGGTTTTGAGGTTTGCACAGATGCTTCAGGTGTTGGTCTGGGTGCGGTTTTGATGCAGCAAGGCCAGGTGGTGGCTTATGCGTCTCGCCAGCTTAAGCCCCACGAGGAGAGTTACCCGACCCATGACCAACAACTTGCAGCTGTGGTATTTGCTTTGAGGATTTGGCGTCTTACCTGTACGGAGTGAGTTTTGTAGTCTGTACCGACCACTAGAGCTTGAGGTATGTGTTTTCTCAGAGGGATCTGAATATGAGGCATCGTCGATGGATGAAATATCTGAAGGACTATGATTTTAGCATTGAGTATAAGCATGGAAAAGCGAATGTAGTTGCAGATGCTTTGAGTAGGAAAGCACAGATGAGTCAACTGATGCTAAGGGAGTGGCAGTTGTGGCAGTCTGCAACAGAAGGGTCTTTCAGAGTTTCGTCCAGTCGTCGACTGTGTGTGTTGGGCAGTTTGTTGGCGGTTCCCGCCGTTGTGAGATAGGTTGTTGAGGCTCAGCAGGCAGATCCCGAGTTACACAGTGTGTTACTTCTTCCAGAGGTTGAGCTTCGCGAGGACGGGACTGTCAGGTTTTGAGATAGACTCTATGTTCCTGTTGAGGAGTCTGTCAGGAGAATTGTGTTGCAGGAGGCACATGGTTCTAGGTACTCGATTCATCCAAGATCGACCAAGATGTATCACAGGTTGAAACGTCAGTTTTGGTGGCCTAGGATGAAGAGAGACATAGCGGCTTTTGTTGCTAGGTGTTTGGTCTGCCAGCAGGTGAAGACCGAACATCAGCGTCCAGGGGGACTTGTGCAGCCGTTAGAGATTCCGGTGTGGAAGTGGGACCATGTGACGACTGACATTGTTTGTGGTTTGCCGAGGACAGCTGGAGGTTTGATAGCATTTGGGTTCTTGTGGACAGATTGACGAAGACTGCTAGATTCTTGCCTGTCAGGACTAGTTGGGGTGTGAGTAGGTTGGCCGCGTTGTACGTAGAGCGGATCGTTCCTTTGCACGGAGTGCCGATCTCTATTGTGTCAGATAGGGATCCTCGCTTCACTTCTGGGTTTTGGCGCAGTTTCCAGAGGGCTTTGGGGACAGAGTTGGCTTTTAGTTCCGCCTACCACCCTTAGTCAGATGGTCAGTCAGAGCGGACTATCCAGACTTTAGAGGACATGCTTAGAGCTTGTGTCTAGAGTGGCAGGGATCGTGGATAGCTCACATGCCGTTGGTCGAGTTTGCATATAATAATAGCTATCACTCCAGTATCGGTATGGCACCATATGAGGCTTTGTACGGACGACCGTGTCGCACTCCTCTAGACTGGTTCGAGGTTGGCGAACGGATTGTCACGAGGCCAGAGTTAGTTCAGCAGGCAGTTGAGGTAGTTCAGCTTGTGAGGCAGAGGCTTCAGTCAGCTCAGAGTCGGTAGAAGAGTTATGCAGATCAGCGTAGACGACCACTCGAGTTTCAGGTAGGGGACCAGGTGTTTGTCCGTGTGTCTCCTATGAAGGGAGTGGTGAGGTTCGGTAGGCGTGGAAAGTTGACCCCGCTTTATTGGACCTTTCACCATTATTGAGCATGTCGGAGGTTTAGCGTATAGACTTGAGCTTCCGTCAGAGTTGGCAGCAGTCCACGATGTGTTCCACGTGTCGATGCTTCGGAGTACCTTTCTGACGAGTCTCAAATTCTCCCGGGTACAGAGTGGTCTGAGGTGACGCCAATTTGACAGTACCAGAATTTCCGTTGCATATAAGGATCGTCGAGTTCAGAGGTTGAGGAATAAGGCAATCCCTTTAGTTCGTGTTGCGTGGCAGCGGCATTCAGATGGTGAGTCGACATGGGAACGAGAGGACGAAATGCGTGAGCAGTTTCCGTACCTCTTTGGTGAGTCTCTTTTTCTTTATGTTGTTTGAATTTCAGGGGCAAAATTCCTTAAGGGGGAGGGCTGTAAGGTCTCGGGTCTTAGCGGATCCTTTTGGGTCTTGTAGAGGTTCGGATGTGGTTGACGACAATGGATATTGCTGTTGACTTGGGGTTGATGGCTAGAGCTAGCTGTTAACTTGGTGTTGGCGTCCAGCGATGTGGACGTTTGTCGTTGAACTTGACGGCAAGCGGTCCGGACGTCAACCCATTGGCGGTTCAAGTAGGCGGCGAGGTATGTGGACGTCTATTTGTCGCGCCTGTAGAAATAGGGCAGCCCGAGAGCTGCAACCTTTCCTCTCATTCCCTCCACTTTTGCTTTGTCTGTTTCCACTTCTTCCATGGTTGATGGGATCTCTTGAGAAGGCCTTGGTATGTGTGGCGGTGTTAGATCGAGTGGGAAACGCGAAGATTTGGTGTGATTCGCGCGGAGACTTCAAGGGGTTCCGTGCGATTGGTGACTGTTTAGGAGTTTTTGAGGCGTTTTAAGGTAGGGACTTAACCCTTTAACCCTCCTTAACGAATGAGCATGCTTATTTGTGTAGATTAGTATGCTAATCGTATTTTAGGGTTGGGTTATGCCATGCCGGGATTTTGGGTGTTTTTGGCGATCCAAGTGTTGGATCGTGGTTTTCCGAAGTTTTGGTAGTGTTAGGAGATGTGAGGAGATGTTTCCCTCCATCAATTTTATGGCTGTTGGGCGGTTTCACCTAATTGGATTGACCCGGCGTTGTTCTGGTCTAGGGGACTAAAGATATTAACGTCCACATATGTTGACGTTGAGATCTTCAAGGTTGATATAACGACAGGGTCCATTGTCGTTGATTAAGTGTTGGCGGCATTTTGAGTGCCGTCTACATCTTGATTGCGACATTCGATGTTGCCGTTAATATCTTGTGTCCCAGCAGGCTTTAGTCCTGTTTTGTGTTTCAAGGTGTTGACGTGCGATGTCCGCCTGTTAACACATTCTGCCAAGCTTAGAGTGGGCTCCGCCTGTGCTTATGCATAATTAACTGTGTCGAGATGTGACACGAGGTGTCCGTCTCTTGTACGGTGTTTCATACGTTGAGAGTGTTACCATCTGTACTCGCGTTGAGTTACCGTGCTTCTGTTTCTGTTTGTCACCTGGACATAGAGCGACACTCTGTCTAGATGACCGGTGTGTGGGGGTCCTCCGTCGGTGAGCCAGGATGTTGAGAGCGTCTCTGTCCTGTGCGTACTCCTTGTGGTGGTTTTGAGCCGGTCTCCGTGGAGCCCCTTCTCTAGCGCTAGGGTCAGGCGTAGGGGGAAAACCGGTCGTGGACCAAATGCGAGAGAGAGCGTAGTAGTGTGCACATGTGGCTGGGGTTGAGAGACTCTATGGTGACGGGACGCCAAGCCAAAGACCCTAGCTAAGTGCTACTTAACATGTGTGTGAGTGTGGTTACTGACATGAGGTTTACAGTTTTGTAACGCACTCCTGTCAAGGAGACGCGTGGTTGTTACTAGCATAGTTGTGATGCGACGTGTATTTACTTTTTTTTACTTTCCGCACTTTAGTATTGTTGCCGGTGGGGTTTACTTTTCCTACTGGGTCTCTTTTCTTGAGACTCACTCCCCTCCCTTTCAGGTGGTCGTCGTCGATCCAGTTCAGGCGAGTCTAGCCACTTCGGTGTTGGTGCGCCCTAGCTGCAGTGAGTAGTACTTTTTGTTGTAACTGTACTCTGTACTTAGCTTGGACTCTGAGTGTACATGTTATGTTTCATGTATAGTGAAATTTTACAGCTTTACATGGTGTGTCTTTATATATAGTCTCCTCGGACATTCACTTTTACCCTTCCGAGCTTGTCTCGTGGGTTAGCGGGTCAGAATTCTGGTTACTGGTTGGTTACTGGTAATGCGGATTTGGGTCGCTACACATACGGCCCAGGAAAAATAAGTAAAACATTTCTCCAAAATGGCGCCAATCCTTCTATGAATGAAACTGGGATCAAGTTGCCCAACCCACTGTAAGAGGAAGGGGAATACCCGTTTTTTTTTTGCAGCACCCACGGGGGTAAATATACAAAGAAAAATAACAATAATAAAAAAAAAAAAACTAAACACATGGCCATCAGAACATGCATATAACAATAAATATCATGAATTTGATTCCCTTGAGCGCAGAGCCTGTACTTTGTCATTTAGAATTTTTAGACTCCACCATTGTGGAAGTACATTTGCAGAAAGCAAAAGCTGGAGAGAAGGGACCCTTTCCCCGAGAAGAGGAAGCCAGAATAAAAGAAAATCTATAAACAGCCTCTACCCTCACCTCTTCCCACTCTCTCTGTCACTGCTCCCACTCACAGCCCCCCCCCCCCAGGAGAAGAACGATGCTGGAATTCTCTTTCCTGCGCTTCAGCCGACAATGGAGAAGACCCTCCTCTAGAAAGCTCTCTCCCCTTTGCTGCCGCTGCCTCTTCTCCTTGGGATCTCCTCTTCTCCGATCTCTGCCCTCTTGCTTCAGAAAAAAGAGCTTTTAAGGGGCCTCCCTGAGGGCTGAGGTGGCAGGGCCTCCAGCTTAAGACCGCCCCAAGTTTCTATATATTTACCTTTGCATACCATTGGTGACTAAGCAGATGCCGCCTCCCTTGGGCTGCTGGCCCACTTGTGACCCATTAGATGTAAAAAAAAAAATATGGGTGCAAACAAATGAATTCAAAGAAGCTTTAATTCCAAGTACTTCCCCATAGCGAGCACCTGTGCGTTCGTTAAAAAGAAGGATGGATCTATGAGGCTATGTATAGACTATCAACAACTCAATCAGCTAACTATCAAAAATAAGTACCCACTGCCTCGGGTCGATGAGCTTTTCGACCAGATATCGGAGCTCAATATTTCTCCAAGATTGACCTCCGGTATGGTTACCATCAAATGAGGATCAAGGATGAGGACATCTCCAAAACGGCTTTCAGGAGGAGGTATGGACACTATGAATTCATTGTAATGTCTTTTGGTCGACCAATGCTCCTATAGCCTTTATGAAACTCATAAATAGCATCTACTAACCCTATATGGATAAGTTCGTGGTCGTTTTCATTAACGACATCTCATATACTCAAAGACCAAAGAAGAATATGAAGAACATTTAAAGTTTGCACTTCTAGGCTTGCGAGATAACAAACTATATGCAAAGCTAAGCAAGTGTGAATTTTGGCTCGAATAAGTGTCCTTCTTAGGCCATGTCATCTCTAAGGACGGCATCTCCATTGATTCCTCCAAAGTCGAAGCTGTACTTAATTGGGAGAGACCAAACCAACGTCACAGAAATCAGAAGCTTCTTAGGACTAACTGGCTACTACAAGCGGTTCATCAAGGATTCTCCAAGATTGCCGTCCTCTCACGCGTCTTACACGAAAGGAGAATCCCTACTCCTGGAGTAAAGAGTGTGAGAATAGTTTTCAAAATCTAAAAGAATGTCTGACCTCTGCACCTATTCTCGCCTTCCATAGAGGGAGAAGGTTTCTCTATCTATATCAATGCCTCAGGGATTGGCCTCAGGGATTGGGCTGGTTGTGTATTGATGCAGAAGGAGAAAGAGATTGCTTCCTCTTCCAGACAACTGAAGATGCATGAAGTCAAATAACTTGCGCATGATCTTGAGTTGGCGCCGTGGTCTCGCTTGAAAATCGGAGGCATTATTTATTTGGTGAGCAATTCACGGTCTATTCAGACCATAAAGCCTGAAGTATTTATTCTCCCAGAAGGACCTTAACATGGGTAGAAGATGGCTTGATTTTGATTTCAACATCCAGTACCATCCAGGCAAGGGAAATGTTGTGGATGATACTCTTGGTAGAAATCCGATGGCATCGTTATCAAGTCTAGTTCTTGGCGAGATGCAATTACTAGAACAATTTGCAAGGTTGACATGAACATGAACATAGGGACGATCAAGTCTTGGTGCCAATATCAAGATTCAATCTGACATGGTGGGAGAAATTAGAGCACAACAGGACAGTGATCCGTCTTGGTTCGTATCAACAAGAAACCTTGGCAGAAAGACCTGATTTTGCTGCGACCGAGGATGGAAGGCTTGTATTCCAATGAAGGACATGTGTTCCAGACAATGAAGAATGAAGAGAAAGTTAATGGACGAAGCTCAACAGACAAAATATGCCATCCATCATGAGGTACCAAAATGTATCAAGATATGAAAGAAACGTTTGGTGGCCCGAACATGAAGAGAGAAGTAGCCGAGCATGCCGCTCATTGCCTTACTTGCAAATAGGTAAAGGCAGAAACATGCACCCTGCTGGCGTACTCAGACCATAGATATTCTGGAATGGAAAATGGGGAAAGCATTGGCATGGACTTCATCATGGGGTTACCAAGGACTCGTGGGGGACTCGACGCCATATGGGTCATTGTCGATCGACTAACCAAATCTGCCCACTTTCTAGCTATAAAGAGTAAGTGGTCGGTGGAGATATTATCTGCTTTATATGTCAAGGAGATAGTGAGACTACACGGAGTTCCATCATCTATTATCTTGACGAGATTGAGATTCACATCTCATTTCGAGGAAGGGACTACAGACTGCACTTGGTACTAAGCTCAATTTTAGTACCGCTTTTCACCGCAGACTGATGGGCAGACTGAGAGAACCAACCAGATTGTAGAAGTTATGTTAAGAGCTCGCACCATGGATTTCAAAGGCTATGGAATGAAACACTTATCCTTCATCGAGTTCACTTAAACAATAGTACCAAGCGAGTATTAAAATGGCACCATTCATGTGCTTTATGGTAGAAGCTGTAGAATCTCCTGCATGTTGGAATGAAGTCAGGGAACAGTAATGGCTAGGCCCGGAACATGGTGTAAAATACTATAGGGATATATAGGTGATAGAGACCGGCTCAAGACTGCTCAGTCCAGACAGAAGAGTTATGCTGACAAGAGGAGGCGAGATTTAGAATTTCAAGTGGGGGACCATCTATCTTGAAGGTATCCCCTACCCGTGGCATCCAAAGATTTGGTGTTAAAGGAAAGCTCAGTCCAAGATTCCCGGTTCCTTTTGAAGTGCTCGAAAGGGTTGGTGAGCTGCTTACTGACTGGCATTGCCACCAAATCTGGCATGTGTACACAATGTGTTTCATGTTTCCATGCTGAGGAAAAATATATGCACGATCCTACGCGCAACATTTGCTATGAGAAGTTGGTGTGAACAAGGACATGACATACGAGGAGAAACCAGTCAAGATACTAGAACGGAAGGTGCAGCAACTAAGAAACCATCCAATCCATGTGTGAAAGTACTGTGGAACAACCGTGAAGTGGAAGAAGCCACATGGGAACCTGAAGGAATCATTAGACGAAACTACCTCGATCTTTTCGGTAAGATAATCTCCCCTTCATGACCCTATGAATTTGGGGACCAAATTCTTTTTAACAGGGGGAGGATGTAGCAACCTGATATTTTAAATAATTAAACAAATTAAAATAATTGGAGAAATGGATTAAATAAAATCTAATAAATATTAAAAAGGTTTGGGCTTAATTTAATTACCTCATGCGAAAGTTAATGGGCCAAATTGGGAATATGAATGATGGAACAAGAATGAATACTCCAAAATTTGTAACCATAATTATGGGGAAAATTGAAATGGGTAAAAGAGGGATGGAAACCATGGCAATTGGCCATGAATGGCAAGCCAAATCATCCCCGCCATTACAACAACCTTCTAGAGGGATCCACTCAATAGGGAGAGGAGATCACCAAAACAAGGAAGGAAGAAGAACTAGAATTCGCAACCCCCCTTCTAGCTCAATTAGGATGAATTACAACCTAAACATATAAGAACTCGTCCTAAAACTAAAAGGGAAGGTCCACATACTTTTTGGGGTCGTGGGGGCCAGAGCTAGGGTGTCAGGCAGAGGAGGACGGCTGGGCACCCAAGCTTTTACTTAAACTGTGCTCTACTGCATCTACGCATCGGTTGGTGTTTAAGCTTCACAAGGGTAGGTATTCTCAGGCCAAAAGAAGCATCTAAATCATCCTAATTGTAGGAGCATGTGTCTCTTTCATTTACAAGTGATTTGCCCAATTCATCTGTATTCATTGAGATATAAGCGCTTTCCCATCGTTGAGCATGATTGTCCCATTTCTTGTTCATTCATGTTTACATGCTACGAGACCAAATCAATACGGTCCAAAGGCATAGATCTCTTCATCTTGATGTCTCTACAAGTTTCATGTTCACCACTTTGTCCCATGTGCCCTAGTTTAAGAGATAGAAGAATTTTGTGAAGATCGCTACAGGTTTCTTGCATTTTCTGCCATTTTTCGGTTTGGTGCTGAATCGCGTCCGGATCAGGCGACGCGATTCATGGCACTAGTATTGTAGCACCCAGAAAATTTGAATACATAAAAACTCAAATAAATGGACATAAATAATTTCATAATATCGGAGTATTAAAACATACGTATCATTATCGTATGTTTTAAAACACATCGAAAAATCCGTAAAAATCATAGATCAACCCTAAATATCTTACTAAAGTTTCACAAATAAATTTGTGCCAATAAAAATCAGATTAGTCAAGTTTAAAGTGTTTTGCGACTTATTATCGAAATTCATGAATAAGTCGTAAAACCATTATCACTCACACTCGAATGAGTCATAAAACTAAATAAAAATCATATATGGACTTCAAATAATATCCTATAATGACCCATCAAGAAATTTGGTTCAAAAAAAACATTTGGGCTAGGTTTAAGAGTGATTTCGACCGATTAAATAAATAAGGAAACAAATTGAAAACCGTTACACGGAAATACGACGCAATCAAAAATTAAATAAAAGTATTGGGGAGACTTCCAACATTATATATGATGACCATTATCATAATTGGGCCAATGGGCAACATTTGGCCCAAAAATCAAATAATGCTAGAAAATACATAGAAATTCGTAACCATAAATAAGCTGAAATTAAAAAGAGCGCAATAGAGTTGAATTGGGATGCATTCATGCATTCATGGCAACCCAAATCGTGCCTAACTATGAGGGGAGGTTCCTAATGCCTCACACACTCAAAGGGAGGAAGAAATCATCAAAAATAGGAAACCAACATGCCAATCCCGAAACCCTCATTTCCTAGTTATAATAGGACTCCTAAACACCATGGTTACTTAAATACTCTTCACCCAAACCCTAGGAACGAATTTAGAACTTGCTAGGGTCGTGTGGAGGAGCTCTTGGTGGCTGAGGAGCTGTGGAACGACCACAAGAAGCCGTTCTTTTCCCCTTCTTGTCTGCTGCGACCTGCACAAACCACTCTCTTGAAGTCGACCAAAGGTGAGTCAAACCTAAACCAAACCTTGCGAGGCCTATACCCCTGGAAAGAGGGTCAACTCTACGTTCTAACCCAAGTGGAATGCCCAAATTCCATGCAGTATACACGGAGTAGTAAGCGTTTTCCTCCAAGTGGTCTGAACACTGGTTTTCTAGAATAATGGACTTCTTCAACCCAAAAGGTAGGTTTTCTCGGTCCAACCTTAACATATCCTATACCAATGTGTAGATCATCAATTAACTTTCATTCCCACTGGTTTCATCGAATTTCATTTAGTAGATCTTGATTTATAAGCGTTTTGCCAAAGTCACGCACTGTTAGAGCTTTTTCTGTTCTTAATATGTTGCACGTGTTTCAAGACCGAATTAGAGAAAACTCATAAGATGAAAGTTATTCTACTAGTTGTCCACGTCAGGTTTCATGTTGAACATTTTGTCTAAATCTCATATTTAGAGAGTTATAAGCATGGTAATAGGGTTGCTGCATAAAACTACGTCTTCAAGTTACCCTGGTCTGACCTTGTGTTCCCCGTGATCAAAGCCTATCGAACCATCTTTATTGTTCAATTCGATTTACTGGAAGTACCCTAGTATGTCTAGGTTATTTTAAAACTGGTTTCGTATTTTTCACGCACCGTGCATTTGTTGTCTATTTTAGAACAACCCTATGTCAAAAGAAGGAAAGACAAGGTCCGCAATCCAAGGCACTGTCCTTGCTCTGTCCGAGCCAGGCACGGACCCTGTGAACGCGACGGCCCGATATGTCGCTTTCATAGGGTTGATTGCGACATACCCCTTGTCGCCTTCTCAAGGCGACATGCGTTCCGTCGCTATCCGACTACTGATCTGACAACCCTGTCGCGATGCTCACAGCCCTGTGTCGCCTTCTGGGCCCAACCTGTCGCCTCCTTATATGGCTATGTTGCGATCTCAGGATTTTTACCTGAAACCATGTGTTTTCTTACAATGTTTTCCGTATGTACCCGAGGTCTGTATAAATGTGATATTTGTTGTGTAAGTTACCTGTCTTGGGTCTGATCATTACATGATTGTTGCTTAATGGCTTAAAAGTGATTATCCATTTAAAAAGCATTATTACATGGATGCTATTCTAAGTGCTCCTTAAATTTTATGATTCATTCATGTTTCTTGTGATTAAATCGTCCTACTGTTCTACCATGTTTAAATGATAAGAGTTATCATAAAATCTTGCAACCCATGATGAGTTAAAGTGCATAGTTTTATTCCATGTTATATTGTCAAGTGCTTCCTGTGAGTTTGAGACCGATGGTTTGAGAATTGAGACACGCGTACCGCACTACACACTAGCACTATTAGGTAGCCTTTTCTTGGGAAATTGGAAACTCTCTACCGGTCATTCCGAATCGGTAGACTAGCGACCTTTTCACAAGGCCTCGTAAATCTCCTCTGACCATGGATTCCCACATGGCCGACGAGTTGGTGTACCATTGAAGTTCCCTAGAGATAGCGTGACCTTCTTTCTCTTCTTGATCTCGTGAGTGTGACTTACAAACTAGACTAAAGCCATTAATGTAAAGATTGAACAAAAGTATAAATTGTACCGTTATGCTGCCGAATTTATCTCTTGACCATTATTATCATGAAATCATGTTCATTTACCTATTACTTGTTCCCATCATCATCATGGACATGACATTACCCCTGCTTACTTATTGAAACTCTCATTGGCCATTATTAATGACTGTGGGTATCTACATTTAAAATTTTCATGAGATGGCTGACAGGGCACGACGTGTGTCCAAGGGCTCCAGTCTAGCCCAAATGACGGAGAGTCTTAATATACTGTTACCATGGGGTATAATGATTACTGGCGTTGCATCTGCGTGGGAGTACTTCTTACTTGTTGAATGTTAGATACATACCCACTACACGTGTCCTGGTGTACATTCTTGATGGATCTTTTCTTGGTGTACATTGGTGTCTACGTGCCTGATTAGTGTTACTTGATCGTGCTTGTGAAATCTTGCTTGCTTGCTTGCGTGATATGGCCATCCTGCATTTAATGCAATTAATGATATTGCGTTTCTTGACATCAATTGAAATCTTGCGTGCTTGTGCAAAGTGATCTATTGCTAGTTCTATCTCGTTCA
>JACBKR010000362.1:0-76994 GCA_014218235.1 Colocasia esculenta
CGGTTTCAAATCAAACCGAATTTGCAAATTCGGTTTGGTTCGGTTTACAGATCTTATAAACCGAACCAAACCGATAAATCGAATTTTAATCATATATTTTAAATATATATATATATATGTATTAGGTATTTGCGGTCCTATGGATCTCACCCTTCGGTCCCTTCCTATGTTCCATCCAACGGCTGAAATTAAATACCTAAAAGATGTGGAACTCCACCCTAGAGATATACCCACGCACACAAGCTGCCCGCAGCCCCTATTCTTGCAGTCTTGCTTGGCATCTCCCATTCTCTTCTCCTGTAAGGTTTGACGGCCATCTTTGGTGCGATTGAGGGAGACCGTGGACGGCACACCAGGGGCAGGGAGACGACGTCGAACCAAACCAAACCGAACCAACAAGAGGTTAAAGTCTTGTTTGTGAAAGGTCAACTTATTTTCAGGTCAAACCAAACCAAACCGAATTGTATCGGTTCGGTTTGGTTTGGTTTGAAAAATTTTCAGTTTGATTTGGTTCGGTTTGACTCTGGTGATGGTTTGGTTTGGTTTTTAAAAAATCTTCCCCAAACCGAACCAAACCAAACCATGAACACCCCTAGGTACGAAGGAAAGTGAACAAGCTAGCGGCCACTCATTTATATAAAAGTCGCCTCTGCAAGGATTGTTGTTGACTGACATTGATCTATTTTTAACGAAAATAAGTTAATGATTGATTTTGTGACGGCAAGGATTTGTTGTTACGATGTTATGAACATTTTTGTGACAACGCAAAGATTAATAGTTGATTTGTGGCTGTAAAGGATTGTAAGCATTATTTACAAGGATTATACACATTTTACATTTACATGTTTATGACTTCTTCTAGAAATGTAAAATTTAAGTGAAAGTGTTAGTTGATGTTTTGGTCTTACAAATTGTTAATGGGTATGTACAGCTGTTGTCTTATTCTTAGTAGCCCTTATATTTTAGTATACCTAGCTACTCGGTGCTGGCCTGCTGGCTTCCTGCCCTGTTTTGGGCCCTTGTAACTGTATATATTTGTGAATAATACAAAGGAGGCAGATACGATTTTCAGAAGGTTCTCTATTTGTCTCATGGTATCAGAGCCAGGTCTGCAACCACGTTCCTCCTTGCTGCCGCCTTCTCTGTGCAGCTACTCCTGCAGCAGGTGTGCTATTCGCACCATTCATCTGTAAGCTTCCCCCCGGGCGTCTGTAACGCTTGGGTTTGGTCGTGATCAAGTTGCATCGCCATCTTTCTTGTCAGACCCCATCTACGGTTCGCCAGTTCGTCTGTTCGTGTGTTCGCTGTTTGGTGGGCTTCCCCCTCTCCGGGCGAGCTCTCTTCATCTTTCTGCTCGCTGTTGGATTTTTTTTGCGTGCTGTTGCATCAGCAGAGATGGCGAGTGCACCCGAGTCAAAGACTTCTGTGCACATTTCTGATGTTCCAAAAATGGATGTTCAACTTGCCGGTGCAGGAAATTATGTTGTATGGGCAGCCACATTAAGGAGCAATCTCCGTACTGCTAAGCTGTGGGGGTATGTAGATGTCACCACCCCATGTCCTGGAGAGAAAGGTACCTCTGCGGCTTTGCAAAGTTGGACAGATATCGATGAAATAGTTATGGGTTATCTTTTTCGATCGGTTGATCCTTCTATTCGCCTCGATCTCTTGGAGTTTAATACTTCTCGTGCTCAATGGACTTATCTTGCCAAGCGATATATTCAGTCCAGTGGTGCTCGAGAATATCAACTTCGAAGTGAGGTTGACAGTCTTTGCCAGGGAGAACTATCAATCCAGGAGTTCTTCACTCATCTTCGACGGATCTGGTCGGAGTTGGATCCTATGCACTCCACTGGTCGTGTCTCCACATGCTCTTGTATTCTTCAGCGAGATCGACAACATCTGTATCATTTTTTGATGCGTCTACGACCTGAGTTCGAAGCACTCCGTGGTCAGCTTCTTCATTGATCTCCTCTACCGAGCTTGGATGATGTATTTACTGAGCTTATTGCAGAAGAGACAAGTCTGCGTGCTCTGGGGACTCCTGGCACTCCATCAGAGACTGTGCTTGCTGCTATCTCACGCTCTCATTCATCATAGCAGTCAAGGCCTCCTCCTTTTATGGACACTCCTACGAATCCGCGTGTCATAGACTCTTCATCTCGCTCTGGTGACTCTACTGGGCTGCAGATGTCTCTCTATTGCAAATATTGTCGTTGACGAGAACACACTATTGATCAATGTCGGAAACTTCAACGAAAGGAGTGTCAACGTCAGTCTCGTCCCACTGTTGCTATGGCAGAGTCATCCACATCTACTCCGCCGTCTACAGCTTCTTCTGGTGACTCTCCTGTTGTAACCCAACTTGCCAGTCAGATGCAACAGATTCAACAGCTTCTCCAGACGGCTGGCTTATCTTCTGATTCCTCTGCTCTGTCTGCTGCCACTGGTACTGCTTCTGCTTGGATTTTTAACTCTGGGGCTTCACACCACATGACTTCTGATAGCTCTCTTCTTGTTAATTGTTCCCCTGTTTCACCACACCTTCGAATCCACACTGCTGACAGTACCTCTCTTTTGGTCTCCAAGTGTGGCTCCATCACCTCTCATTCTGACCCTTTTGGCCACCTCACTCTCTCTCTCTTCTGTTCTTCATGTTCCAAACCTATCCATGAATCTTGTTTCTATTAGTCGCCTAACTGATTCTGGATATACTGTATCATTTACTTCCTCTTCTTGTGATGTGCAGGATCCACGTACCGGCCAGAGGATTGGAACAGGTCATAGAGTGGGTGGACTCTACTATTTGGACATGTTGCATCTTCTCTCCTCCATCTGCGCTTGCTGCATCAACATCTTCGAGTCATTCCCTTTCTTCTACCGACCTATGGCATCGTCATCTAGGACATCCATCAGAAGCTCGCCTTCGATCTCTTTTTCAGTCTGGTGTTTTAGGCCCTAGTGTGCCATTTTCTTTATCTCATTGTGAGGGCTGTCAGCTTGCCAAACATACTGCTCTTCTTTTTTCTTCCCGTGCGTCTATTGCTGCCTCTCCATTTGATTTAGTTCACTCTGATATTTGGGGTCCTTCACCTCATCCCTCCATGACTGGTTTTCTGTATTATGTAAGTTTTGTGGATGATTGTACACATTTTACATGGGTCTATCTCCTTCATCGACGGTCTGATATTCTATCCGTTTATCGTCAATTTACGGAGATGGTGTATACTCACTTTCATTGTCGTATAAAGGTTCTTCGAACTGATGGTGCTCGTGAGTATCTTTCCTCTGACCTTCGACTTTTTTTGACATCCCATGGCACGCTTCCTCAGCTCTCATGTCCTTATACTCCACAGTAAAATGGTATTGCTGAGCGCAAGCATCGTCACATTCTTGAGACTGCTCGTGCTCTACTCCTCTCTGCCTCTGTTCCTCGTGCTTTCTGGGCCGAGGCAGTTCTCACCTCTGTTTTCCTTATCAATATCACTCCTTCTTCTGTTTTATCAGGCTACACTCCTTATGAGTGGCTTTACTCTACCTCCCCCGACTATAGTCGGCTTCGTAGCTTTGGTTGTACTTGCTATGTATTGTTGCCCCCTCATGAACGAACCAAACTCTCTCCCCGAGCGGTTAAGTGTGTTCTCCTTGGCTACAACCTTGAGCATCTTGGGTATCGCTGTTATGATCCTCTTGCTCGACGCCTTCGGATCTCCCGCCACGTCACTTTTCTTGAGCAAGTTCCCTTCTTCTCCACTAGCTCTCAAGATCTTTCGTTTCTTCATGATCCTGATCCCTCTCCTCCTTCCACTGTCATACCTGGTCTTCCCGGTTTCTTACCTTCAGATGAGTCATCTCCTTCTGTGCCTCCATTAGAGCGTGAGCCCTCTTGCTCTTCACCATCTCCTACTTCCCCCGACTCTTAGTCGGCATGCCTCCGCTTTGGAAGATGCTTCAGACTCCTCAGTTGAGGCCCCTAGTGCTCCTGATCCCCTCCTCCCTCGCTATGGATCCACTTCGGCGTTATCCTCAACGCTCTCACCGTCCTCCTGACAGGCATGGTTATGCTCCCACTAATTTTACTATCTATCCTCAGTTTTCTGCCTTCCTTACAGCGATACAATCCCACCAGGAGCCCCAAAGTTATCGCCAAGCAATTCAACTTCCAAAATGGCGTCAAGCTATGCAGGAGGAACTTCAAGCACTTCAGAAGACACACACCTGGGACATTGTACCGCTTCCTTCCGGCATCTCCCCTATTAGTTGCAAGTGGGTATATAAGATTAAGACCAAGGCTGATGGTTCCATCGAGCGTCACAAAGCACAACTTGTAGCTCGTGGATTCTCTCAGGAGTACGGCGTTGACTATGAGGAAACATTTGCTTCTGTGGCAAAGATGACTACTGTTCGTACCTTGATCGCGATTGCCGCCCACCGTCATTGGCCTCTCTATGAACTTGACGTGAAGAATGCATTTCTTCATGGTGAGCTCCAAGAAGAGGTCTACATGCAGCCGCCTCCTGGATTTCCCATTCCCCAAGGACATGTTTGTCGTCTTCGCAAAGCCATTTATGGACTCAAGCAAGCACCCCGTGCCTGGTTTGATCGTTTCCGTCGTGCTGTTGTTGAGGTAGGTTTTCAGGAGAGCGCCGAGGACCATTCTTTGTTTGTTCGTGAATCTCCTCATGGTCGTGCTGTATTACTTCTATATGTTGATGATATGGTTATTACTGGTGATGATTCAGTTGCCATTGCCTCCCTCAAAGCCCATCTTCAGCAGCAATTTGATATGAAGGATTTGGGGTTCTCCGCTACTTCCTTGGCCTTGAAGTTGCTTATTCTTCTCGGGGATTCTTGCTATCGCAACAAAAGTATCTTGTCGATATTCTTCATCGGGCTTTTTTGTCTGATACTCGGCAAGTGGACACCCCCATGGAGTTGCATGTTAAACTTCGTCCCACCGATGGTGTTCCTCTCGACAATCCCACACGCTATCGTCAGCTGTTTGGCGCTTTGGTTTATCTCACTATTTCCCGTCCTGACATTGCTCATGTTGTTCATGTTCTAAGTCAATTTGTGAGCGCTCCCACCTCTGTCCACTATGCTGCTCTTTTGCGAGTTCTTTGATATCTGCGTGGCACTATTCGTCGCTCCCTCATCTTTTCTTCTACCTCTTCTCTGGAGCTTCGTCCCTACACTGATGCCGACTGGGCAGGGGATCCCTCTGATCGTCGTTCTACCACTGAATATTGTATTTTTCTAGGTTCCTCGCTCATATCTTGGCGCAGCAAGAAACAAGCAATTGTCTCTCGCTCCAACACTGAAGCCGAATATCGGGCCACGGGGGACACTTCTGCTGAAGTTATTTGGCTACGTCGTCTTCTCCACTCATTTGGGGTTAATATTAGCACTCCAATTCCACTCTATTGTGATAATAAAAGTGCTCTTCAAATACCAGCAATCCTGTCCCCATGAGCGGACAAAACACATTGAAATTGATTGTCATTTTGTTCGTCAACACTATCTTGCTGGCAATCTATCTCTACCTCATGTCTCCTCGGCCGAACAGCTTGCTGATTTCTTCACGAAGTCGCAGACTACTCCACGATTTCATGAATTAATTGGCAAACTCTTGGTCTTTGATCCACCGTGAGCTGGAGGGGGGGGGGTTAATGGGTATGTACAGCTGTCGTCTTATTCTTAGTAGCCCTTATATTTTAGTATACCTAGCTACTCGGTGCTGGCCTGCTGGCTTCCTGCCCTGTTTTGGGCCCTTGTAAGTGTACATATTTGTGAATAATACAAAGGAGGCAGATACGATTTCCAGAAGGTTCTCTATTTGTCTCACAAATGAAGATCTTGCATGAAAAATAGGATGGAGACATGATCTGCAAAATTAGGATGTAGATAAGCCGACTTGCTCTATGGGAGAACCCAACCACAAATTGGCCACTCATGACCAATTTCCAAGTAAATGGGCTAATGCGCGGCCAATTTGGTTATAATCGGTCATTGTAGGACCGATATCATTATTTAACATTTTTTTTTGAACGGCCACATACGATAATATGACAGTTGGCGGTCAAAACTATATTATTATGTGGATTAAAATTTTTAGAATGTTTATTAACTAAAAAATGTTCCAAAACTATTTTAAAGAAAACCTCGTAAAGAGAACCTTCACAATATTAAAGTTGCGTCCTACTGATGAGTACCAGCAGGTTAATTACCAAAAAATTAAAAGGAGAACCAGCAGGTTAGAATTCCTTTTACCGTGGATCTCAATTAAGTTCTTGAGGATCCATCTCCGAAGGCCTCCTTGCATTAATGTTGGATTTCTTTCGGGGTCATGAGATGTCCGTTCTGTAGCTAATTTACCCTTCCAACCTTCCATCGCTGGCCAATAAGTGCTCTGCCCAGGTTCCTGTCGTCCCATCCATGAATAGAACCTTTCTTTCGAAATTCTACCTCTGCAAGGATCCATGAATATCCTCCTCCTAACAATGAAGTCACCAAAGAATGGCACTGCTTGAAATGCCTCAAAGTCTATACTTAATTCATCCAACATTGATATCCTTTGCCTCCACTTTTTACCTCTCAAGGATCCATGAATGTTCCTCCTAACAATGAAGTATCCAAAGAATGGCACTGCTTGAAATGCCTCAAAGTTTATACTTAATTCTTCCTACATTGATATCTTTTGTCTCTACGTTCTGTTCAAGTTGTTTGTTATGCAGATCTATTTTGCGTTGGTGTTAAGGTGTGCTGCAGGTCTGCTTAATCCTGTCGATCCTCTGCCATAGTTCCTGATGAAAATATAACGTGAAGTAGGACACAATCATGGAAAATATCGGATACATATATATGCACGTAGAACCATAGTAAGCAGGTATATGGAAATAGTCCAAATAACAACAACCAAAAGATAAAATACATGAGATAGATTACAGTAAAGAACATGCTGAAATTAGGCAGAAACGAATGTAGTAGAAGCGCCTCTAAAGAGACTCCCCTTAGAGAAGATATCGCACCCACAAGAATAGTGCGTCGGGTAAGACGATCTCCTCTTAGGATACGACTACCACCATGAGATTAAGAATCGCACTTACCCTAATCTTGTAAACAATGCTACTGTAAACCTAATCCTCATCTACAACAAGAGAAAACAAAGGGGACAGATGTAGGGCACCAGACACCGGTGAAACGTGACAGTGCAGCCGAACTGGGATGCAGCGGCGGCATGGGGGAAGGCGCAGTCGGCCGGATGTAGACGTTTCCGGCAGAGCGAGAGAGAGAGCGACAGGACGGTGAGCGGTTCTTCCCTACAAGAGTAGATAAGACGCTTCGTATGTTCGGGTAACCGTGATTAGGAAACCTAATCACTTTATCAAGCGCCTAACGCCCGCGCAGACCAAAACAATGGGCCGGTTCAAAGAAAGGTCCAAAATAGCTCCAAACTCTCCAAGAAAGGCCCAAAAAACAAAAAGAAGAAGTAAAAAGGAGTCAAGTTAAGCCGATTGGACCGCGTCATCACACGCGCCCTCCCGCCCAGCCCGGCGACGTGCGTGTGTGATATGATCTAGTATAACCTCATCATTGTCTATAAGACATAGTCTCATAGACCCTAGGGATTATGAAGTCCTTAACTCCTTAGGGATATCCCATGTGGGACTACAGATCCCACACATAAGGACAAACTAGTACAATTTTTGATGTATATTTTACTTTATTAATTTTGAATTTTACCTTTCTTTTATATTGTCCCCTTAACACCTTTATATCCAACAGTTCGTCGGCTTCCTCTTCTTGCATCTGATAAGCTTCTTAGGTCTCAAATGTAAAATTCACTTGTTGCAAAACTAAGTATGCAATAAATGATGAGGTGACAGATATATTATCATGTGGGAAAAGGTTTGCAACTCAATAAAGAGTTTGCCACCTAATTTTTTAGAGTCAGATAATCATCATGACATGAGAGTATTATTATAATATCTCATATTATGAGATGACAAATTCTTATTAAGTTTATAACATTTATTGCAAACCAAAAATTTGCACCAAATTATTTTCCATCACGTGATTTGTTCACGTGAAGATGACAAGATTACTTAAGGTACATTTTTATTGACAAAAAATTGGTGATATTTATCATTACATGTCATCATATTTTTGTAACTATTATGTTAACCAATTACAAATGTACGTACCTGCCACATTATTGGCGCCGCCACTTATTAATGCTTGTAGATAAGGATGCTAGTTCTGTTCTGTTACACTTCCGTGTGCCTTTTTCCAACGAGAGTGGATATTTTCAACAAGCTCTGATTTTTAACGTTTAAGACTTGAATAGGTAGAAACACAGAGTCTCTTGAAGAGTGGTGGGAATAAATAATATATATAGGCAGGTATTCCTCTAGGTGTGGGACACAATAGGGGACTAGTAGGTTGTGCAATCCACATTTGTGTCATAACTATGAGTCTGCAAGGAACACCTAAAAAGGAAGAAAAAAAAAACTGGCTCCTTGTTGATCACATCCCTTATTATTGGACTTAAATTTAATGTAATTGAGTTTTGCCCTTTACACTTGTACATCTTCTTTTTTATTTACCAGTGAAAAAAAAACACAATACATCTATTTAATGAGAAATAAAAAATACAAATACAAAGTACAAAACTTAAATGTACTAAATTAATTTTCCTCTACAAACAAGACAGCTGTAATGAAAGTGACCACCTTGAATGAAACAGCTGAGCCCCAAAGATCCCATTATTGGTAACCGCTAACCAGGAAGTATGGAGCCAGATAAGCTCATTTTGACGTTTTACTTTTGCTTTTTATACAAGCGGTCCTATACTAATAAGATAACTAAACTCATAGATATAATGAAATAAAGTGTCAGACATTAATCTTCCTATAGATAAGGGTGGGTTTATTAGAAGTTATTTATCTGCCTTTTTAGAAATACATCTTATAACTTCTTCACATATATAGATAACCACATCATCTCTCTATGTCTCAAATTGGCAAAAGATCTTCCATTAACTCAGATCAATCTCAGGACCATGCCGATCGATCTGTAGGACCTTTCATTTGATGTGCACGTTCTTTGACTTGGACTTGGGATCAAAGGAGTAATATAAATTGGGGTACAAGTAGAAACGATAAAATGAATATTAGATAAGATCAGACAAAGAAAAATGACAAGATCTTCATATATATAACTCAACTCAAATTATTTCAAGTTCTCTTGTAAATTAACCATCTAGATGAGGTTATGTTCGTCACAAAAAACAACATTCGCATTACCATGGGAATTTTTTTTTTTTTTTTGAAGGTATGAATCAGGTCGTCCATATATAGCACACACCCCACCATATATATAATTAAGTAGTTGGAACAATGAGTGGCCACTCATCTATATAAAGCCGCCTCCCAGCCCCTTCCTCTCCGCACAAATTAAGAAGGCCAACCACCACTCCCTTCCAAGCTCCTTCCATCAGCTGCCATCCTTCTTCCTCTGTCCCCTCCCTCGTCGACTCATGGCAGCTACGCGCTCCGCTAAGAATGGCACCGCCATGGCGGCGGCAGTGGCGGTGGCGGCTTTGCTCGCCATGGTGCTGATGGCCTCTCCGGCACAGGCGCAGCTGCAGCGTCTCGTATGCCTCGCCAAATGCGAGGCGGCGTACAAGGCGTGCCTAGACAAATGCCCGTTCCGCGTCGCTGCCATCTGCAGGGGCCTATGCTCAACGCGTTACAAGCCCTGCGTCTCCCGGTGCCCCAGGGAATAAGATCATCAACACCACCTGGCATCAGGGGCTTACTATGTTGTAGCACAAGTAAACTCTCCCTGGGCATCATGATGATGTGATGTTCTTGGCTATATGCAAGTGAATAAAGGGAGGAGGCTTCCTAGTTTGGTTCTGTTCGTGTTTCTGAGGGTAAAAGACAGAGAACAAAGCTGATGCAAGTGTTGGGCTTTACTACCGTCGCGTCTATTACTGGTGGCTTATGTTTGGGTGTTCACTTGAAACTACAGATGGGATCCAGATCAACGGTGTTATCTTTGTTCCATGCATGGTTCTTGAAGCGCCTGATTAATGGGGTTTGCAATCGAGAACATGGTTTCATGTGCAAATGAATGAATATATAGATCTGCAAGCAGCAGCTGGTTTGGCTTTTGCTGCATCATCCATATTCTATATGTAGTTTTGTCAATCTGCTTACACACACACATATTATAGTGCGCATTTCTAGACTGTATTAAATAATTTTGATAAATACCTCAATTAAAAAAAAAACCACTTGCATCTAAAAATTGACAAAAGACAAAAGTTTAGACTAGAACTCTCCATCCAACTCGCGCTGCGAGACGGCAGTTGGCACCGCACTGGCGAAAGGGGTCCCCATGTGACGAGCACTGGGATAGATCCAAGCGGGCCCCCACAGGGCCCGGTTAGCCCCACCACCCGCCCTGAAACGGATCCGTCTCGCGGCAGGAAAAAAATATTGTTTGCGAGCCCCGTTGTTTACGAAGAGCGCTCGAGCATTAGCCTTGGGATATAGTATACATGGGGGTTAAATCGTACTGTGCCTCCTCATGCACAATTTTAATGGAAGTGGGGTTTGGGGGGTTTGAATTCAAAACCTCCCTTTTTGATTCGACAGCTCTTCATCCAAAGGAGACGCCCTGTACTCTTTCTCCGAAAAGATAAGCACCACGTGGAAGCTTAATTTCCTGAGCTTATCTTGATCACAGTTGTATTTTGGAGAGATAATTCAATCTTCACCCTCTCTCAAAGTGGTGGTTTATATATATCTATGTCAATGCAGTCATCTAAAAAGAATGGTATTCTAATAAGATATAGACTAGGTCAGTGGGTCACTATTAGATCTAAAAATGAGTTTTGAACTTTTTTTTTTTTTTGAAAAATTTAGTTAGATCATAAGATCTCACTAGACTCTATATAGATATCTGCCACTGCCAGAAGAGATGCATATTTCCCATCGAATATGCCATGTTTGATATAATTGATTAGTGCGTAGACAACACAAACTCATATGTATGTTGGGCATGACATGTATTGCTCGTCTGCAAGTGGCCAACCTTTACATAATGGAAGGGTTTGCATGTGGAGATAGGATCCCCTCAGTACCATTCAGGAGGGGATCTCCATAAATACAAGGTAAAAATTGACCTTTTGCATTTAAACTCATCTTGTGTAAAAGACTTTTACGTTTTACATAGAGATCGAAATATAAAATGTCATTTTTTTGCCTTATACTGACAGGATCCCCTCCTGAGTGGTATTGAGGGGATCTTTTGAGTTTCCAAGAAAGGAAAGAAATCTATTTCCATGTTGAGATCATCTTATCTTTAGACAAATCTGTAGTGAAAGTAATGGTTCATCTTCCAAAGGGTCTTCAATCGAAAGAGATGAGTTGCTATCTTGAGTGTGAAGAGACAAGTCTAAGATATAGTAGTCCAAAATTACTACAGTCACCCAATTCAATCAAACAAGATAAGAAGACGGCCAGAGCTTGTCGTCTCCGCCTTGTTTCCTCCAGTGGATCTCAATGCTATGGCATGAGGGCCAAGTGGCACTTCTTTCAGCTCCAGTTGGGCGGAGAGGGGCCGCCCCTTAGAAGGTCCCCCTCGCCCTCCTCTTCCTCTCGTTTTCTCACAGGTCTGCTTCTAGCCCCGGTAATAAAGCAGTGGAAGCCAAATTAAGAGAAGTGGAAGGGAGACTGATGGAACTGCTACTGCTTGAAGAGGTCCAATGGAAGCAAAAGGCAAGGGTTCAATGGCTGAAAGAAGGAGACAGAAATACAAAATTTTTCCATCTTTCCACCATCATAAGAAGAAGAAGTAACAGAATTGAGCTGCTGCTGGACAAAGAGGGAAATAAAATTTCTGATCAAGAGGTAATCTGCAGAGAATTAACAAGCCACTTCCAGGATAGATGGACCTCCCAAAAGGAAAATCTGACAGGGGTAGATAACTCCCTTCCTTTCAAAAGTTGACACAAGACCAAGTAGCTTTGCTAGAAAAGAAAGTTACAATGCAAGAAGTGGAAGAAGTCATCAGGTTCTTACCTGGGGGAAAAGCACCAGGACCAGATGGATTATCAGGGAATTTTTTCCAAAAAGCTTGGGAGGAAATCAGGTATGACATTTTCTATGCAATCCATTGCTTCTTTGCTTTGGGGAGGCTACCAAGATCTTTCAATGCAACTTTTATTGCTCTAGTTCCTAAAAGTAATAATCCTAAAAGTGCTAAGGATTACAGACCTATCAGTCTTTGCAATGATTTCTACAAAATCATTGCCAGAATCCTGGTGAATAGGCTTAGAAAGGTTATTACCAGCTTAGTTTCAATTGAGCAGACAGCCTTCATACCTGGTAGATCTATTGGGATAACATATTGGTAGCTCAAGAACTGGAACATTCTCTGAAAAGAAAAAGAAGACCAAGGGACTTAGTCCTCATTAAAATGGACATGGAACAAGCTTATGACAGAGTGGAGTGGATTTGTATTGACCAAATTCTCGTTTTAATGGGATTTGGAATAAAGTGGAGAAATTGGATCCAAAATTGTCTTAGCACCACTACCATGGCAATCTTGGTTAATGGCACCCCGGGCAAGTGGTTTAAACCAACCAGAGGGATTAGGCAGGGGGATCCCTTATCCCCTTACCTATTTGTCCTCATGTCTGAAATCCTTTCAGCCAGTCTTCATAAAGCAAATGACAGAGGTTTATTGATGGGGTACAAAGAGAAGCACTACAGCTCTTCCATTCACCATTTGCTGTATGCAGATGATGTGCTTCTGGTTGCCAAGGGTTTGGTACCTGAGATTGACAATTTCAAGGCAGTTATTGACAGCTATTGCAAACAGATGGGACAGGCAGTCAATTAGCTAAATCCAAGTTGGAGATAGGAGAGGCAGTAAACAAAAGGACTAGAAGGGCCATTGAAAAGAGTTTGAACTTGAAGAATGACAAATCAATTGGCAGGTACTTGGGAATCCAGATTAATCACATAAGGCCAGCAGAAAAAGCAGTGGAAGATGTCTGTAGAATCATGGAACAAAGCTTAAAGGGTGGAAAGGGAAATGCCTCTCAATGGCTGCTAGAGTGACACTGGTGAAACATGTTCTATCAGCCATTCCAACATTTTGGGCAGCGGTTACAAACTTCAAAAAGTACCAGGTTGACAGAATTGAAAGGTTGTGCAGAAATTTCATCTGGCAAGGCAACAAAGACTCCAAGGGGCTTTATCTTGTGGGGTGGGAAAATTTAAAAATGTCTCTAGATTGGGGAGGGTTGGGAATTACAGACTTGAAGGATATGAACTCATCTTTGATGCTAAAGCTAGTGGACAGAATAAACGCTGGACAGAGAGGTATCTGGACAGAAATGGTAAAAGACAAGTACTTGAGGAAAAGGAATTTGGAAAGGCATTATACCACTATACCCATGTCAGATACCTGGAAGAGAATCATCCGTGAATTCAATAAGCACCAAGAACATTTTGCTTGGATACCTGGAAATGGGAAGGATATCAGAATATTACAAGATGGTTGGTTCAAGGGGAGAGGATTGAACAGATGGCCGGTTGAATTCAACATAAATGCTTTTGATGAAAATTCAAAGTTGTAGATGTTCCTAAATGAGAAAGGCTGGAGAGTGAACAAACTAAAGGAAGTGTTCCCATTATCCTTAGTTCTGGAAATCTTAAAATTCCCTGTCACTAGTGTAAGTTATGAAGACAAGAGGATTTGGGTACCAGGTAAGTATGGAAAGTTCACCACAAAAAATGCTTATGATCACATTAGAAGTAGCAAAAAGGAGATGGTTAGTGGGTCTCAAGAAACATGGAAGGAAATTTGAATTGGCCAACCGAACCAAGAATAAAGATCCTATTGTGGAAAATGGCTTGGGGGAGACTACAAACAGGAGTTTACCTAAACAAATGTAACATCCAAGTGGAGCAGGCGTGCCAAATTTGTTTTGAGGAGTTGGAGGACCTAGACCATGCTTTCATTAAGTGTATCGGGGTAAACCACATTTGGAGAGATGTAGTGCAGTATCTAATGTGGGAGGATATTCCGAAAGATTTGGGAGACCTCTGGTGCAGATGCTTATCAAGTAGGAATCCAAACTATTCAGGTCCAGAAAAGAAGACTGTCATTGCCTATGTTTTGGAAGCTATATGGAGGAGAAGAAACAAGCAAGTCTTTGAAAGAAAAGAGAATCTTTATAATTTAACCTTCAGACCTATCTTAGATTCAGCTCTTAAGTATGTTGAAGCCAACTTGTCAATCTATGAAAAGGCTAACAACCTCTCATTGAAAGGTGTCAATTACAATTTAAGTGGCCGCCTGGGCCAAGGACTTGTGGATCCGCTGCAAAGATGTAACACATATTTGTGGAAAAAACCAGAAAGTAGATGGTTAAAGGGGAATTTTGATGGAGCTAGAAAGGAAGGGCAGGAAATGGTTCACTCCGGAGCTGGGTATATAATTAGAGATGACATGGGAAAAACTCTGTTTGCAGGAGCATCCTATCTAAATCAGTCTACAATCCTCAAAGCGGAGATCATAGCTGCAAAACTTCTAGTGGATGGTGCAGTTAAGTTCAAAGATCAGAACTTTGAAGGGCTAATTATAGAAGGAGACAATGCAGAAGTGGTCAGAGCGATTGTCGATCCAGGCAAAGCACCTGTGGAGATTAGAGACATTGCAATAGAAATAAATTTAAAACTGAATGCTTGGGAGCTAAATACAATAAAGCTGATTGATAGAAGAGTAAACAAGGCTGCGGATTGGCTGGCGAAACAAGCGAGGATTGCAAAATTTGATATCACCTGGTCGGAGGCCCTACCTGAAGAGTTGTCCTATATCTGCAAGGAAGAAGAATCTAGGGCCTATTTCTCACAAAAGAAACCACCTTAATGCTCTGAATTGTCTTTTTGTGGCCGGGTTAGGGGAGCAGAGGAGGGAAACTTTGGCTTTTGTACTGGGTCTTCTTGTTCTCGGAGCCGTTTAGTGCTCCACCCATCTACCAAAAAAAAAAAAAAAACAATTACAGCCCGAGATTGAGTCTCGAAAAATTCTCATGAAACACCCTCTTTTGGGAGAGCGCACTCCCCTGCTTTTTTTTTACAAAGACCCATCAATATGATCAAGGGACTCAACTATGAAGCCTCAACATTAAAACCAATAGATCAACATAAATCTCTGCACCGCATATGCCATCGGTTCACTTTTATATTTAAAATGCATGGATTGGGAAGGATGAAATGACACCAACTGTACTCAGATCTAGAGTCAGACAGATCAACCAGCCACCTCTAGCTAGTGCCGGATCAACTTGCAACCTTCCAATTATGCCAATCGGACCAAGTTCCTGTTAGATTCGTAAAAATTGGACCTGAAATTTAAAGCTATAAACGAGTACTCTTTGACCCTTATATGCAGTACATAGTCTGCAGCTCACTACTTCTACACTCGTGTGGCCGCGACCAACCCATCCCTGGGTTCCAAAACATGGTCTATATATAGCAAATTTTATGGGTCCGATAATAAAGGTGTGCACATATAATTTCAGCCCCATTCGGAGCCCCGAGAGACTCGGATCTTTTGGTAGGTTAGTTCTCGAGAATATCACATCCGGGAGAAATTTTGATGTTGTCATTTTATGCGCATTTATATGAGTAAAAAATCATCTCGAATCTTCGGCACCCATTATATCTCTCCCAACCTATCTCGAATTAGAGGGAGATGCCATCAAAGTTCTGTGAGAATTACATATTTAAAAAGATTTCTAGCTACCCGAGTGAATTTGAACGCGCATTTTTGCTATTTAATCTGACTGAAATGGAATGAAGAAGTAAAACAAAATTGACTCTGACATCGACAATGTACAAGAGAACTACTTTCAGAACGATCATCATGTAAATACAACGCTGTGGCTGCAGTATGTGAACAATTAATCATACAACGCTGTGGATCATGATGTGTTATTCACAACCAAATTTGCTAATATATGCTGAATAATAAGAAACATCAAACTGAACAAAGTTGCATCACTGTCAAAAATAACACTGATTCTCCAGATAACATAGATTTTGTCTACAAATCCAAAAGAAGCTCACAACCAGAGAATATTCCAGCTTAGATGATTTCCAGATAATTTGTAAATATTTTCACAAACAAAATTTCTAGTCCATAGAGTTCTTCTTCTTTATGATTAATCAAAAATTTTCTCCTTCTAAAAAGATGTAATCAATTAACACTGTAACTTTAATGATGCGGTAGATTACCTGATATCTCTTTTGTCCGATAATTAATCAGACGACGCACATGTTTACGAGAATTTAAATTCTTCAACTTTCAAGGACAGAATAAATTGTCATTTCGTGATTGGCAAGTCTGTCCACATAAACAAATCATGTCTAAGCAAATCCTAAATGTCCAAATAAACTATAACAACAACAGCTACTGTAAAAAAAAAAAGGACAAAAAAACCACGAATCCATGAAACAATGGGTTGCTAACTTGAGCACGAGGAGACGATGTCGTAGTCAAACATTAATTAGTACAGTCAGCCATTCATTCAGACAAGGCAATATAATTAGACGACGGAGGGAGTAGTCGAATTGATCACGGGACTTGTACACGCTAGAACAGGATTATTGCACGCAGCGGAGGGGTAGAGGAGCCGGAGCTGCCTAACTAGCTAGTCAAACCAGCTACTACAAACGGACAGCGACCGCCGCCGTGCTGACCTCCTGGCCTTGCCCCCAAACGACAAACGACAAACGACGTGGTAGCTCCAGCCCTCCTCTTTCTTCCTCGATCGACAGCTGCGTGTGCTGATGTGAACGAGCAGTCGACCACTCACAATGTACAGGGCCCGATCGAGTGGTAATCATTTCTTAATCTGGCATAGCGACCGCTGCATCCCTGCGGCAGTGGACCATATATACAAAGACGGCAGGCCACATGCATGCGGCGGCAGTCCGCCCTCCAAAGAAGAATAATAACATGTACACACTTGAAAGCAAAAAAACGAACTGACGTGGTCTTCTATATATAATACCCAGTAGTAAATCCCCACTAATCCAGTGAACCCCCTTCAGAAGGTTTTGTCCTCCCAAGTGTAGAGAAACAAGGATACAAATCTTATTACACAGAGAAAAATTTAATGTATTTGAGTTGTGTATTTTTTACTTATATTTCTTCTCTTTTATTGGTCAATGAAAAAAAAGACATAATACACTCATCTAATAGGAGGAGAGAATATAAGTGAAAAGTACACAACTCAAGTACAATAAATTATTCTCTACTACACAAGGATGAAGAAAAGTTGGTACAAAGGAAAGTGAACAAGCGGCCACTCATCTATATAAAAGCCGCCTCCCCAAGGATTGTTGTTGACTGACATTGATCTATTTTTAACGAAAATAAGTTAATGATTGATTTTGTGACAGCAAGGATTGTTGTTACGATGTTATGAACATTTTGTGACAATGTAAAGATTAATGGTTAATTTGTGACTATAAAGGATTGTAAGCATTGAGAAAGGCTTAATTGTTACACTTTCATATTGTACTTCAAATGCAATATGACTAGGAAATAAGTCTATGTGGCATCCAACAAATAAATTGTCACTTTATCACTCCTTATGTGAGCGGTGCCACATGAGCTATTCACTACAAGAAAAAGCGCATTTAGAGACCAACAATTTCGGTCTTTATTCGATCACTATTCGGTCACTAAAAAGCTCAGAGATCGAATAGAGACCGAAATTATCGGTAAAGAATTTCTGGTCACAAATCTATGACCAAAAACTTTCGATCACTAATCAGTCGCTGATAGCATATATATTCAGTCACTATTTCGGTCACTAAAATAGTCACCGAATAGTGACTGAATATATCAGTCACTTTGATGGTCACTAATTTAGTGACTGAATTAGGACTGAATTCCATCTGTCGTTATCAGTGACCGAAATCATTTAGTCACTAAAACAGTGATCGATTTGCGACCGAACCGTGTCGGTCGCTATCCGGTCACAAATCGGTCACTGTTTTAGTGACCGAATAGTGACCGAATAATTTCGGTCACTAATCGGTCTCTATATTTTAAATTTTTTTAATATATATATATAGCAAAATAACTTGTGTAAATAAAAACAATATCCACAACAATAATAAATGTCCACAACACAACAATTAAAATATCTACAACAATAATAAAAATGTCCACAACACAACAATAATAAAATGTCCACAACAATAATAACAATGAAATGAAAATCATGAATCCTTGTCCACGTGCTCATCCTCGTGCTCGTCTCCTCCCACGCCACCCGATGAAGGAACCTACAATATATATATAATAATAAGTTAAAATTAAATACTATTATAAGCAATAAATTATTTAAGTTTTCAGATTTTATTCACTCAGTTTTAAACTAAACTAACTTGTTTAAGATGAATTTGAGCGTTGAACTCAAACCGGGAGTTCGAATTGAACTCCATCAGTTTCACAAGTCACAACCATCGCCCCGACCGTACTAGAATAAACTGGAGGCCAATCGGATTAGTATTTTTAATTTTGGACCCACAAATCTAAGTTCTTCATTTAAAAACTAAGTTAACTTGTTTAATGTGAATTTGAGCATCGAGCTCAAACCGAGAGTCGTAATTGAACTCCGTCATTTTCACAAGTCACATCCATCGCCCCGACCGTGCTAGAAGGAACCAGAGGCCAATCGGATGAGTATTTCTAATTTTGGACCCCCAAATCTAGCTAAGTTCTCCCTTTTCAAACAAAACAAAACAAAACAAAACAAAACTAACTTGCTTAAAAATGAATTTGAGCGTCGAGTTCAAACTGGGAGTCCGAACTGAACTCCGTCAGTTTCCACAAGTCACAACCATCGCTCTGGCTGTGTTGGAAAAAATTGGAGGCCAATCGGATTAGTATTTATAATTTTGGACCCCCAAACTTAAGTTCTTCACTTTTAAACTAAACTAGCTTGCTTAAGATGAATTTGAGCATCGAGCTCAAACCTGGGAGTCCGAATTGAACTCCGTTAGTTTCCACAAGTCACAACCATCGCCCTGGCCGTGCTAAAAAAAATCGGAGGCAAATCAGATTAGTATTTCTAATTTTGGACCCCCAAACCTAAGTTCTTCATTTTAAAACTAAACTAACTTGCTTAATGTGAATTTGAGCGTCGAGCTGAAATCGGGAGTCTGAATTGAACTCCGTCAGTTTTCACAAGTCACACTCATCGCCCCGACCGTGTTGGAACAAACTGGAGGCCAATCGGATGAGTATTTTTAATTTTGGACCCCCCAACCTAACTTCATCATTTTTAAACTAAACTAATTTGCTTTATGTGATTTTGAGTGTTGTGCTCAAACCGGGAGTCCGAATTGAACACCGTCAGTCTTCATAAGTCACACTCATTGCCCCGACCATGTTGGAACAAAACGGAGGCCAATCGGATGAGTATTTCTAATTTTAGACCCCCAAACCTAATTAAGTTCTTCCTTTTTAATCAAAACAAAACAAAACTAATTTGCTTAAAAATGAATTTGAGCGTCGAGCTCAAACCTGGAGTCCGAACTGAACTTCGTCAGTTTCTACAAGTCACAACCATCGCCCTGGCCGTGCTGGAAAAAATCGGAGGCCAATCGTATTAGTATTTCAAATTTTGGACCCTCAAACCTAAGTTCTTCATCTTTAAACTAAACTAACTTGCTTAATGTGAATTTGTGCGTCGAGCTCAAACCGGGAGTCCGAATTGAACTCCGTCAATCTTTACAAGTCACACTCATCGTCCCGACTGCATTGGAACAAACTGAAGGCCAATCAGATGAGTATTTCTAATTTTGGACCCCCAAACCTAGCTAAGTTCTTCCTTTTTAAACAAAACAAAACTAACTTGCTTAAAAATGAATTTGAGCGTCGAGCTCAAATCGGAAGTTCGAACTGAACTCCGTCAATTTTCACAAGTCACAACCATCGCCCTGGCCGTGCTGGAAAAAATCGGAGGCCATTTGGATTAGTATTTCTAATTTTGGACCCCCAAACCTAAGTTCATTTTTAAACTAAACTAACTTGCTTAATGTAAATTTGAGCGTCGAGCATAAATTGAGAGTCCGAATTGAATTCCGTCAATCTTCACAAGTCACACTCATCGTCCCGACCATGCTGGAAGGAACCGGAGGCCAATCGGATTAGTATTTTTAATTTTGGATCCCAAAACCTAATAAGTTCTTCCTTTTTAAACAAAACTAAACTAAAATTGGCTGTTAAAATAGAAAAGCTAAAATAAAATCAATTTACTCACATGAGGGGCCCGTGCTGATGTCGATGGTGCTACCTAAGGAGGAATGATGACCTGGGAGAGGGCCTGAGAGATAGCCTGGGAGAGGGCCTGGGAGAGCTGGGCATGGACAGCGTCAGACATATGCGTCTGTATCATGTGGACTAGACAAGACTCCATTGTCTGGGCCAGACGAGACTCCAAACCAGAGATCTCATCTCGATTGAAGCCCCTCATCTCAGTGGGAGAAGTACCTGGAGTCCCAGCTGTGGTGAATGCACTTGTCTATGAGGCTGAACTAGAGGCACCAGATAACAACCTGCCGTCACTACAAGAAAAATCGGAAATAGAGACCGAAATATTCGGTCTCTATTCGGTCTCTATTCGGTCCCTAAACAGCTTAGAGACCGAATAGGGACCGAATAGTGACCGAATATGTCGGTCAAAAACTTCTGGTCACAAATCTGTGACCGACTAAATTCGGTCCCTATTCGGTCACTAAATAGGGACCGAATAAGATCGGTCCCTATTTAGGGACCGAAAGTATTCGGTCCCAGTTCGGTCCCTAAGATAGAGACCAAATAGGGACCGAATATTCGGTCCCTATTTAGGGACCGAAAGTATTCGGTCCCAGTTCGGTCCTAAGATAGAGACCGAATAGGGACCGAAAGTATTCGTCCCAGTTCGGTCCTAAGATAGAGACCGAATAGGGACCGAATATTCGGTCCCTATTTAGGGACCGAAAGTATTCGGTCCCAGTTCGGTCCCTAAATAGGGACTGCATAGGGACCGAATGTGCGGTCCCTATTTAGGGACCGATCTTATTCAGTCCCAATTCAGTCCCTACAAATAGGGACCGAATAGGGACCGAATATTCGGTCCCTAAATAGGGACCGAAATAATTCGGTCCCTAAATAGGAACCGAAAAGATTCGGTCCCTATTCGGTCCCTATATCTAGGGACTGAATTGGGACCACCTCATTTCGGTCCCTATCTAGAGACCGAATATATTAAACAGATTTAAATATATATATAAATTTAAAATATATTATATAAAATTTAGTTTTATCGGTTTGGTTCGGTTTAGGAGATCGCCAAACCAAACCAAACCGAATTTACAAATTCGGTTTGGTTTGAAACCGAACCGAAATTTTTTTATTTTCAAACCGATCGACCGGCGGCAATGGTGAGAGGCGACGGCGACGGAGGGGCTGGGTCGCAGGGGCGATGGCGGCGACGGGTTCGACAACCACGATGGACAGCGTTGGCGGCGACGGGTCCGACGACCATGATGGACAGCGTCGGCGGCGACGGGTCTGACCACCACGACGGAGAGCGTCGGTGGTGTTGTCCGGTGGTGGCGCGAGTTCGGCGTCGGCGAGAGAGAGAGAGAGAGTCGGGATGGAGGAGAGAGAGGGAGCGCGAGTGGGGGGACATATAGGGACAGCCACTGCGCGAGGAGTCGCCGCCGCCGGGGACCCGAGGGCCGGCGGCCGATGGCGAGCCGAGGATCGTCAGGGAGGAGGCAAGAGGGGTCCGAGGGCGGAGGGATTTCAGATTAGGTCGATTTGGGGGAGACTCGGGAGAGGGTTTTAAATATGTATATTTATATATTAGATATGAGCCATTAGATGTAAGATCTAATGGTCAGTATTAATCTAGTTTCGGATCGGATCTTAAACAGAGCGGATCTCTTATTTCCGCGTCCGCTCCGTTTATTATTCGGATAATATCCGTATCCGAATTCGCTCCGTCAGATATCTGTTAAACGGATACGGATAGACTTAATCGGATACGAATTCGGATCGGATCCGGATATTATCCGGATCCATTTACAGCCCTAGTCAGGAGTACAACAGATTTCCACTCAAAATCGATAGAAATAAAAAGGCCAATGGCTCGGGCATTCTCGATGCTCCACTCAAAATCGATAGAATGGGGATCTCTCACCTGCAGCACCAACACGTCTGGTCTTCTTAGCCAAGAAAGCAGACGAAAGTCTCTGCTGGTTTTAGAAGATGTCGAAGACACCGACGAAGAAGAAGACGACGTTGTCCAAGAATGTTGCACGGACGGCGACGACCACCTTGGCCGAGGAGGCTCGACTGCTCGTGCTCGGGGCGATGGGAGAGGCCGAAGAGCAGGGGCTCCGACACTCCGCTGTGTAGCAAAGAAAGAGGAGAGGCCGAACTGAGATCGGGAGGGAGAAGGGCTGCGTGACCAGATTAGGGCTTTTTAGGGTTGTTTCGGTTCAATCGGTTCGGCTCAATTTTAAGGAAGAAAAAATCGAACCGAACTATTTACCATTAAACCGGTTTGATTCGGTTCATTGACCCGAACTTTAGTTAGTTGAACCGAACCGAACGGTTCGGTTCGGTTTGGTTCGGTTCGGTTTATCGAGTTGGACCGAGAAATGAACAGTCCTAAGCATAGCATCACCAACAGCAAAGCAGTAGCAGCAGTAAAGCAGTAGTAACAGTAAAGCAGTTGTAGGAGTAGCAAAGCATAGCAGCAGCAGCATGTGCGGGAGGATAAGATAAGGATCATTGGTGGGGTTTAAAGGTGGGGTTTATCCGCATGCGAGATTGCAACGAACAATGGCGATGAAATCTTCGAAAGGATTTCACCTGGGTTAAACACGTAATACAGTTCTTACGTAACCCAAGTTACGCAGGATGAAGTGATTACCTTACGTAATCATTGTGCCATAATTGATATATATATATATATACATATATAAAATTCCATATATTTCTTTAATATAATATAATTCTATTTTAATCCTTTTCCATCAACATAATTTTAATTATTTAGGTTATTAATTTATGGGCCTCTTGTGTGTTTATTACTGAGCTTTATTTTAGTAATGGAGGTGTGCGTAATATTCGAACTAATTGGAACGTCATCATGTATTATACGCAAATGACCAAGTATTTTTATAAACAAAATCAAGGTGTTACACATTTACAGCCCTAATTTCGATAGATAACAACACATACGATTAAAGTGTGAGTTCGTTGTGTGTGTAGACCTGAGAATTCAGATTAATTATTTAAAATTTTGAGAAAGGTCCATATTGTTCTCCATATTCTGGAAGAAAAAAAGAGCTTTTTATTCGACCTAGAATATGGGTGTGTCGACCTAATTAAGTCACTGGAGACATGAGTTATAAGTTGATTTGAAAATTAATAGAGTGTGTCAACCTGAATAGAAGAGAGTGTTGACACTCTGAAGGAAAGTGTCAACTCTCTACAAGGTATTGGTCGATACTATGAAGGGATAGGTCGACGCTATAAGGGATAAATCGGTCAACACTACTGGATAGATAATGGTGACAGTACTACTGGATATATAGATAGTGTTGACACATGAGTACGGATAGGTCAACACTAGTACTGCATAGATAGTGTTGACACTACTGGATAGATAGTGTTAACTGACACTACTAGATAGATAGGTCAACACTACTGGATAGATGTGTTGACACTACTAGTACTATTTCCAAAACACAGTCAGAAAAAGAAGAAGAAGAATAAGAATCCTTCAATTCATAAGAACACTTGCCTAGCTAAGACTGAGTATTAGCTAAAACACGTAAGTATACCTAATAATCTTTTAGACATTATTTTATCTTTTCTTTTATTAACACACACACACAACACACATATAAATATATATATATATACTAATAAATATATACACTTTTACACATACCTACCACTACTTACATATGTTCACATTTAGATGCATGTTAAATCTTACGTAAACAAGTTTATGGTAATTTTTATTTAAAATTTTCCTGAAAAAATATTTATCAAGTATAAATTATCCTAAAAGTAGATAAATCATATTTACCTCATTAACCGTGCATAAAAAATTCTCAATATCCACATTTTTGGTATAAACATATTTTTATGATAATTATGGTAATTTCGAACTAAATTTCATTACCAAAATTCAGTCTCAATTCGGTCTAAAATGCAGTCTCAATTCGGTCCCTATTCAGGGACCGAATAGGGACCGAAATTATTCGGTCCCAATATAGAGACCGAATATTTTCGGTCCCTACTCGGTCCCTGAATAGGGACCGAATAGGGATCGAAATTATTCGGTCCCAAATATAGAGACCGAATAATTTTGGTCCCTATTCAGGGACCGAATTGAGACCGAAATTATTCGGTCCCAAATATAGAGACCGAATAATTTCGGTCCCTATTCGGTCCCTATTCAGGGACAGGGACCGAATAGGGACCGAAATTATTCGGTCCCTATTTTTGGGACTGAAATTTTCAGTCTCTATTCGGTCCCTATTTTGGACCGAATAGGGACCGAAAATTTCGGTCTCTAAATCGGTCTCTATATGCGTTTTTTCTTGTAGTGTTCTTTGCTCCTTGATCCAGATCTTCTCCTCTTCATCTCCAAAGGTCTTAGCACGAAATTGTGGGGTGCTAGGGTCAAATGGGGGTGTTTTGATGACTTATAGAGTTCTAAATCACCTAAAACTCTTTCTTTCTCATCCAACTCCGAAAATTGATATTTATCTCCCACTTTCTCTTATTTATCCACCTAATAGAGTTGGGAAGGGATCCGATTTCGTGGGTAGAGGTTTAGGATAAGTATATGACTCTTTTTAGGATGGATATGGACTATTTAATAATTATTTAAACCCTTTCCTAATTATCACTTATTTTTATTCCAAATTTGGCTTAATTATTTCTCATCTCATGATGGGCTAACCCTATTTGGGCCCAATCTATTAGGTTTGGGTTATTAGAGTAAACCATTAATAATTTAGCTTAATGGGTGTTGTTTTAATACCTTTTTTTCTAATTAAATTAATTTATCTCATCTATTAAATAATAAAATTTTATTTTTCTTAATTTTTAAAAATCAAGGGTGCTACAGAAATGTTCAAGTAATGTAGATTTATGCAACAATTTGCATGTAAGGATGATTCCACTGTGAGAATGCTAAGAGTTCAAAAGAAGCATTGGATAAAATGGGCATACTGTTAATCCTGCATGCTCATATTCTAGGTACACCATTTCATTTAGAGCTTCTGCAACACCTTTACCATCATCCCTCAATAATCTCCTATACATGGTGAAAACATGGAAAATCAGAAGGAAAGAGGTCAGACCCAGTATATGTGGAGAAATTTTTGGCACCATAAAAACTAGTTAATGCATAAAAAAAGAACACACTGATGGAGCATTAGCTCTAATTGGCCATCCAAAACACTGGAACCACCTACAGGTCGATCCACCAACACTGACATTTCGGTACTGTTGTCCTCCATGAAAATCCCCAGATTGATCTGTAGTTAGAAAGGAATTGCTCCTAAGCTTGTTTTTGTTTCATGAAAAGAACATTTATATGCATGACCATTTCATATAGTTACTTCCATATTTCGGACCAAACTATGATATGTCATTTCAAGCTGGGACCATTAAGACCTTTTCAATTAGCTTTACACGGAAGCCATGTATATATGATATCTGATCTATTAAGGCATATGAAAAATAGATTATAACCAATAAATTTCCAAATAGAACATTGTAAGATTTTTGCAGGATGCAAGTATATGAATGTGTGATTTTTTGCAGGATGTGATTGTCTTCATATATTTTAATGCAGAATGCAAGCGTATAGATATAAATGTGTGGATGTGGTGTGTGAATGTATGGACCTTTTTTTTTCTTTTTTGCCCGTTCAAGACTTTTGTTAGGATATATGTTTTTACCGTCTTTTGATGGTAATGACATATATCGAGCATAAAGTCTTGAATTGTCATATTGGACAGTCTGTGGATATTTTGATCATTTGATGTTCTTCATTATATGTGCTTATAATTGTCTTAAAATTTCGATGGCATCTCCCTACTCTTCTCCAATATACCTGCTAATTTTAACTACTCAATTTTTCACTTGTAGTTTATACGAGTGATTTTTTGAGCAAAGTTAATTTTAGTAAATGATAGTGGTATATTGGAGAAGTGTGGGGAGATGCTGCCGAAATTTTAAGACAATCATAAGCATATATAATGGAGAACATCATATGATCAAAATATCCATGGATGGACAAGATTTGATGTAGGTACCCCATTTTATTTGACAATGTATGTACACAGGTGGATGTACACGTGTGGATTTGCTCTTGATATAAGGGAGGTGCTGCCGAATTTTTTACTGAATTCTTTGTTTATGGTTATAGGATATATTCGAAAACACTCTCAGAATGGAGGTTGAGGAGTTGCGCACAGAGGCACGCAGACGAGACTCAGAGATGGATGAAATGCGGAGGGAGTTGGAGCAGCTGCGTAAACGAGAGTCTGAGATGGATGACATACGTAGATAGATGCTGCAGATGAGTACATTCATGACTCAGTTTCAGACTAGTCAGAGATTTGCTGCGTCAGCTCCACCGAGAGCACTAGAGGACGACCACGTAGATACTGATGCAGAGGGAGATGACTATGATGATGATGATGATGATTGATAGATTGATATTTCGATGACATTAATTTAGAGATTTTTATGTTGTATAAATTGAGTATTTAGAAACTTCGATGTTGTATGAATTGAACATTTGGAGACTTTGATCTTATATGAATTGATGTGGATTTAGTATGTATGTTTTCTTGTTGTGTGTGCATTTGGGTAGTTTTGTTTTCTTGCCATTTTTCATCATTCTGATAATGATGTTATATTTAGGATGTGGGTCAAGAGTCCCAAGACTATAGACTATGATTTTCCTTAATTTTACTTATAAGCTAGAATTGATCTCCAGGAAGTTGTTGGAATGTTTTAAATGAAAAGGTAAAAATATTTCTTTTGAGGTCTTTGTGGTCTTAGGTAGCATGGAGGTTCTTTCCATAACAGATGGCCCACTCCTTAGTATTGCAAGTTCTCTGCAGAAACAACAACATTATAAAATCTTACTTGATCTGTCATGTATTTTTGGCACAAGAAGTGAGTGGTTGGCATTAATGTGATGTCATGCCTCGCTAACTTAGCAGCGGAATAAATTAGGGAGGCATGGACAACGTGTATGATAATGTAAATTGCGCATACATTCACAAATATCAAAGCAACTAATGATCAATAATAGCAATAAAACTCATCATTTTATTGAAAATTCATCTAAACTATTACAACCACTAATTCAAAGCCAAAACATAGGGCTCAATGACATTATTACATTGGAAAAGAAATCTAAAGTAAATATCTAACTAGACTCTAAGGTACTAAGAACATTCCATCGCTATGACTTCAGGACACTCCTCACTCTAGTCCAATCCCGTTGTTGTGAGTAAGGTCATCACTTGACTTACCTGAAAACACAATAACAAATAACGAAGGGTGAGCGATAACGCTCAGTAGGACTTAATATCTCGTGTAAACAAGCATGCTTTAAGTGATTAATGTCTTGTAACACAGGTTAACTAGAGAGAACGATCATGTACAGTCAAGAGAGTAATAGTACAAGATAACAAGTGAACGATAATATATTTCTCAAGAGTATTGCAAAATTAGGATGAGAACATAACGAGATAGCATGTAACAAGATAGTGTATAACAAGATAGCGTGTATCAAAATGACATATAATAGGATAGCTTGTATCAAGGTGGCGTGTAACGAGATAGCTTGTATATCAAGATAGCGTGTAACGAGATTGCATGTAAAGAGATAGCGTGTAAAGAGATAACATGTAATGAGATAACGTGTATGGTTGCACCACAGTGCACTCGTCGAGTACGACAATAGTCACTTTGGGACAGTAGCCGTTTAACGATAGTATATTACGTATGAACTCCTCAGACTAATGTTATAGCAGTCACTAGTGCTAGCACAATAATAGCACTAAAATGGTACAGTACGTCTGAACTCCTCAGACTAATAGTATAACAGTTAGGTGTCTAGCCAATGTCGAGATAGTCAGAATCGGTGTAATGTAGAACACCGTCAATAGCCCCTGCAGGTATTTTCGTGTGGCTCTCTGCCCCCAGGACTAGATTGGAACCACGCAATGGGAGCTACAATAGCTCAAGAGTCTCAAGAGAGTACTAGATGAATATACAAGATAGTAGAGTGAACGTGAATAGATGAGAGTACAAGGAGAGTAGATGAGATAGTGGTATAATCATAAAACAACGATAAACCACGATAGTAACGGTTGCACAGCACCAGGTCGAGTACCGGCAGTCTGGTAGAAGAAGTCACCACCGCCCACTAGCCGTGCTAAGAACACTGGCCAGGTGGTTCGACGTGATCACAAGATAAGAGAGATCTTACTAAGGTCATTTGGATTGTACTGATCCCTAAGAGTGTAACAATATTTAAAGGTACAATCAGCTCGTCGGCAATGGACATGCTCCAAAGCCAAGAAGACTCACGGAAGCCTTGACAAGGAGTCCCTGGTCCAGCCGAGAGTATTCCCGATGGAGAGGTGGTCCAAGTCAAGAGAAAGTGTATAGAAAACGGGTCCTTCGTGCCTCGAGTGCTCGAAGTCGAGGGAAAACGATAACGGTATTTAAAATGCACGAGTAAAAACAGAAATAATTGTATTTAATAAAATAGGGAATTTAGTAATTTATTTCACTAAATTACCGAATACATTATTGCGTAATTCAATAAGGTCAAATGACAATTAATAATGTTATTTGTGTGCAAGTGTAGAGAAATTTTGAGAATATGATAGATCGTGCAATTGACTTTTAAATAATATATTTCATGCGATTATTAACAAATATAAATAATCAATTATTACTATTTAAAACAGTGCATGATTAGGGTTCAACTTGAGTCATATAGCTTAACTGACAAGGGCATGAGAGTAATTTTATGTTCTGGCCGAAATCTTCAAATCGCGGCGGACCTACCAGTCGCGATTCAAGTCGCGACGTTCGGCTCGGGCGCGATCCGCAGACCGGTTGGCCTGGCTCGGATCGGGAAGGGAACACGGTGGCGAGGCCCGCCGTGTTCAAGACGCGACCTGGCGGTCGACCGCGACCCTCCTGTTATCTCGGCGTATCGCGCCGCCGCGATATCAGGGACGGTCTGGGTTTTTCCCCTTTTTTCAGGGTTGATACTAGATGACATAGGGCTCTTCTAAATTCAATATAAAATCATATAATAATCCAAAAATCACGAATCTAGTTTCAAATGAAAGTAGATGAATATATCTATCAGCATGCATGATTAAATTGAAATTAGACAAGATTTAACCATTCTTTGAAGACGTTACATTCTGACGACCTAAACATGCACAGTCAGAGTTCAATGAATTAATCAGAGATGAATACATAATGAAACATTATGAAACTAGAGGCGTTCGAAATCTAACACGAAGTAGTATTTTAGAGAATTTTTTCATGGTATGGGATCAAGTATACACGGAGTTTATAGGTAAACTTGAAGAGTCAGGTATAAGCAACATACAGGGATTCAAAGATTTAATTCTCCCTCATGGGAGATTGAATTCAAGCAAGACTAGGGGCGTTTGAAAGATAATAAGATGCAGTATATACAAGAATTTTATTATGGCATGAGAGCAAGTATATGTTGGGAACTAGAGAAAACATACGATTTCAGTTCGTGGTAATAGCAGAGCTTCACGAATTAAATTCGCCCAAATGGATGAGCGAAATACAACCAGACCAGAGGGCTTTTGAAGAGGTACATAAAAGCTACCTAGGATAATTTTTGCACGATTTTTTCTTGAGAGATTGCCTACCTTTTTCGTGGAGTAAAAAAGCCCTAGTTTGATGACGAAAATATGAAGAAGTCCGAATTCCAGCCCTTCTCCTCCAAGCTCCTCGTCCAAAAATCGCCTCCTCTTCATCTCCCAATGCTTAGCCACGTTCTATGGGTTGCTAGGGTCGAATGGGGGGTGTTTTGATGGCTTGTAGAGTTCTAAATCACCTAAAACTCTTTCCTCCTCATTTAATTACGAATTTCCATAATTATCACCTATTTTTCTTGCTATATCTATCTAATTGGGTAAGGGAGAGGCCTAACTTCGTGGCCAATGGGGTTAGGATGGGTTAGGGACTCTTATTTGAGATAAACATGACTTGTTTAGTGTTTATCTTAGCCTTTTACTATTTACTAATTAATTAGATACGAATTCCACTAAATTACATCTCCTCCCAAGATGGGCTTCATCCTATTGGGCCCAATTTATTTGGTTTGGACCATTTATTTAACCCACTACTAATTTAACTTAATGGGTTATTCATTAAATTTCTTTTATTTCATTCAATTTCTATTTATTCTCCCTTTATTCTAATTAAGTCTATTTATCACACTTATTCAAGTAATTTCAAATTCTTAATTCAATTCAATATTATTTATGCCAGTATTTCTAATCTTCTTCATTTGAGCTCTTACTCTTGGCCCAATAACTCGTGTGAGCTAAATTGTACATCCCACGTTCTTACTTTACTTATTAGATTTTTAATTATCCTTTTATTAGAGAATTTATGCATGGGCCAAGATTGTCCATTGGTCCAAATATCATAATGGGCTATCATCCCATATTATTTAAAGTCTACCCACATGTTTATTTTAATTTATAATCCACTTTGGCTCATAAAATAATGGGTTCTTCGACTTATTCCTTAATTATGCTAATAAGTCGCATAAATTCTTAAACTAAGTCCAAACGATTTTTTTATGCCCAAATTTCATGATGGGTCATTAGAGAACATTATTTAAAGTATAACTACTATTTTTACGAAATTTTGTAGGAGTTTATACGCATGCAATAATGATGAGTACCTTTTTAATTAATTAAATTTATTAATTGATAAAATTTCAATTTATCCATAATTTTTAATTAATGGATTTTTCGGGGTACTACAAGTGATGCCTGCTGGAACATTTTATTTAAATGCTTGGTCCTGTCTTCCAAAATTCTAAGTGAACATATAGGCCCTTTTATATAATCTTGTTACTGCATTGTGTTACACAAACTAAGAATGGGATGAAGCAGCATAAATTGCTCCTTATTGGCATCAGGACAAACTAAGAATGAGATGAAGTTGTATGAATTAATCTTAGATATTTTTGTATAAACAGAAAATTAGAATTTTAAAAAGAATATAAAAAAGTATACAAATATTTGTCAGCAGCTGAAGCCGCTGACAAAATATTTTAAACCTTTTTGTCAGTGATTTATTAGCCACTGAGAAAAAAAATTTACGTCGGCGAGCATAAGCCGTTGACGTAATTTTTTTTCTCAGCGGGCGTTAGCCGCTGACATAAATTTTTTTGTCAGCGGCATTAGCCGCTGACGTAATTTTTTTTTGTCAGCGGCCCTGACTCTTGTTGACGTATGATAAGTCGACGATGAAAATGTCGACAGCTTTGTCAACAGACTGTGACCATTGACATATATTTTTGTCAACAGATTTTTTATGGTTGTCAACGGCTCATAGCCGCTGACAAATGTTGTTTGTCTTGTACTGTGAGTGGCCAATTTGTGGTTGGGCTCTCCCATAGAGCAAGTCGGCTTATCTTCATCCTATTTTTGCAGATCATGCCTCCATCCTATTTTTCATGCAAGGTCTTCATTTGTAAGACCAAAACATCAACTAACACTTTCACTTAAATTTTACATTTTTAGAAGAAGTCATAAACATGTAAATGTAAAATGTGTATAGCCCTTGTAAATAATGCTTACAAGAAAGGTTTATTGCACTTTCATACTAGGCAATCACTACAAAAAAAAAAAACATATTTAGAGATTGATATAGCGACCGATAATTTCAGTCACAATTCGATCACTAAATAATGACCGAATTGTGATTGAAATTACTTAGTTGTTAAATAAATATTATAGTGACTGATTTTATTTCGGTCACTATTCGATCACTAAATAGTGACCGATAAGGTGTCGGTGACTGTATTTCTCCGATCCATTTTAGAAAATAGATGAAAATTTTGCGACCGAATATTTTCGGTCACTAATCAGTCACTAATTAGTTATCGATTAGTGACTGATTTTATTTCAGTCACACATTTTCACATTTTCCCGGATATGGAAGAAAATTTTGTGGCCGGTTACTTTCAATACTAATCGGTCACTAATTAGTGACTGAAAATATTCAGTCTCTATAGCCGAATGTTGCTCTCTATTCACCCCGCCTTTCGCACGCTCTCTCTCTCCTCTGTCCCTACTCTCCCTCTCTCTCTCTCTCTCTCTCTCTCTCTCTCTCTCTCTATCTCTCTCTCTCTCTCTCTCTCTCTCTCTCTCTCTCTCTCTCTCTCTCTCTGCCGGACGCCGTCGCTGTTGCCGGACGCCGTCGCCGTGCGCCGCCATCGACGGACCACCGTCACCCCCGTCGAATTCCGGAGCCATTGTCATCTTCTCCTCAGATAATACCTCCCTCCCTGATCCATCTATCTATCTCTCTCTCTGACAATGGCCGGAGGTAGGGAGGCTTCGGCTGTCCTCCCCCCCGTGCCCCCCCATATCGCCAAAAGACCCCCCCCCCCCCCCCCCACCGCCGGAAGACCCCCCTCCCACCACCCCACCCACCCCCGCGCACTCTTTTCCCCCTCTGTCTGTCCCTGTCATCCCACCCCCTCCGGCCCTCCATCTGTCTATCTGTCTCTCCCTCTCATCCCCCCCCCATCCGGCCCTCCCTCTGTCTCTCCCTCTCATCCCCCCACTTGCCCTCCCCCCTCTGGCCCTCCCTCTGTCTGTCTATTCCTCTCATCCCCCCTGGCCTCCCCCCCTCCGGCCCTCCCTCTGTCTGTCTATCCCTCTCTCTATCTTAGAGAACAAAAATTTATATTCTATGGGCCTTTTGATCTCTTTTGTAAAAGCTTAGTTCATTCTAAGCAATAATAATTCCCTGGTCTGGTTCCATGGGATTTTGAGTAAAATTTTCTGATGTACATGGAGTTTGAAACTGAATGTATTGAGTGAGATAAATATTTTTTACCGACTGATTAAGAAAAAAAATTATCTAACCAATATCATCGAGATTGACACTTGACCTAATCTTCAATCAAGTAACTATGATTCAAGTGGAGCCAATCTCGGCTGACCGGATAACTGGGATTCAAGCTTTTCCCATTGAATTATGTTGTGAGTATACTCACTAAAGAGGTAGAAAAGATGTAGTCAATCACACAAAGAAATAATATAATTTCTGAATAAAATATTTGATATCGGGATAGAATGAGAATAAAGTATGTTCACTGTATTCTCAATCCATTCTCATACCAAACATGTTTTTCAAGAGACTAAGCACAGTGTAGCATAGTTTTACGTCTTCTCTCTAAAATTCCGCTATAAACCTAGCAAACTACACATATATATTGCATATTAAGACGTCGGCTCACCTTCCACACACGTGTCTTAGCACGCGCACCTTTGGAGCAGTGCACACAAGTCAGTCCTCACGTACTCTCAAAATCTCTCAATACAAAAACCCAAGTTTGAGTAGATATGAGAAAAGAAAAATTATATTTAAGTATTTGTATGTCTCTCCCTCTCATCCCCCCACCTGCCCTCCCCCCTCCGGCCCTCCCTCTGTCTATCTCTTCCTCTCATCCCCCCTGCTCTCCTTCTAACAATATAAAAAACAACAACAAATATGTGCTCCCCAACCCAGTAGGAAAGTTCCAAGATATGAGAAGGAAGTATCTGAAAAGAAGATATATAACAGAAATAAATTTTTGCAATCAAGAAAATAAAATTGTCAAAAAATAGAAAAGAAAATTATCTACAAACAACATAGATAACATATACCATACTCCTGAACACAGAAAATTAAATGAAAGACAAATTTAATAAACTGCCACCAGTTCGATGTGGATGAAAAAAAAAAAGAAGTGGGGGCCACAATTTCAACAACACGTATTTTAATAGATTTATATTAGTGTTAAGAAGATTCTGGAATTAACAATTTCTAAGGCGTCATACGTCCATGAGAATATAAGAAGAAATCAATAGAAGAAACAAAAGAAAACATAAACTAAGTTGATTTTTTGGACCTGAATTCAATTTACTGGCTAGGGTCTTGGAAATAAAGTTACTTATCCAAGCATAGAATTGAGGTATACATCCCAATTTAGGAAAAAAAATAGTACAAACTCTTCCTTCTAGACACTAGTTTAGTTTACATTTAATTGTTCACTTTCAGTTTAATGATTAGTATTACACTTCTTATTTTAATATATTTGTTTAGTATTGTACTTGTTTATATGTAATATTTCTTGCAAGGTGTTGAACAACTTCAAAGGAAAAAAAAAGGATACACTGGCCCTATATTCCTGAATTTCACCTACTTACACGGCAACTAGTAGCTGATAGGAAAAGATTTGAGGGAGTCAGGTTCGGAGAAATGGAGAGGGACTGCCTACTTGCCCATGGAGTCACTGAGTGTGAATAGGCGTTTATGAAGGTTCGTAGCGGCCCCATGGGCAAGTAGGTAGTCCATCTCCATTTCTCCGAACCTGACTCCCCCAAATCTTTTCTTGTCAGCTACTAGTTGCCGTATAAGTAGGTGAAGTTCAGAAACACAGGACCAATGCACCATTTTTTTTTCCTTTGAAGTTGTTCAAATAATTGCAAGAATTTTTTTTACTACAAATTTTTTTCTTGATTAGTATTGTAGTTCTTACTTTAATGTAATTCATTTAGATGTATGTGTGAATTTGGTTTAATATTGCACTTATTCACATGTAATATTTTGTTTTTATTTTTCTTTCATATTTATGTGTTTTTTAAATTTGATCTATGCATGTATAGTAATTTATCACTGCACACACTTCACGAGAGCGTGTTAAACCCATGTCAATGAACCATCCCGTTCAAGACTTTGGGATTGATGTGCACGAGTCTTATGTTCAATGATGAGAACGTGTATATCTAACTCAAAGTCTTGAATTGTCCCGTTTTGGATAGTCTGTGAATGTTTGATCGCAGTTAGGTTGTCATTTACTATGTGTTTGTATTATTTGTTGAAATTTCCGGGTGTGTCTACTCACTCTTCTATGATATACCTTTATTAATTTAGAATATTTTCTTAACCACTTATTTGTAAGTGTTTAAGAAAATATCTTAATCAATAAATATTTTTTGTATATCGGAGAGGTGTGGGGAGATGTTGCCGAAATTTTCAGCAAATTATACAAACACATAGTAAATGGTCATCTGAGTGCGATCAAATATTCACAGATAGGTAAAAAGTGATCATCTAAATAATATATCCTTCCTATTCATTTCGGTTGCGTCGAATGATGTGTGAGCTTGAATTTTAAAGTTATTTGTCTGTTAATTTTGGTTGGGTGCAGGAAAAAAATGGCTTCAGACCATTCATGGATGTATCATAGAATAGTTGATTATGTGGTGTCTGTGGAGTTTAAGGTCGGAGTTGAGACTTTCATTCAGTTTGCATTGATGAATCCAAATGCAGCAATAGACATCAAAGGTTGCATCCAATGTCTTTGTATGATTTGTAAAATTTTGAAGTGGAATTCACCATGGGAGGTTCAACACCATTTATACAGAAAAGGGTTTGTTGAAGGTTATATGAATTGGACATGTCATGGTGAGGAGCTCTGGTCGCACGAGCCTAGTAATGTGGAAGGCACAAGTACGTACGTGGATATGGTTGTAGATGTTGTTGGTTCGACATTCAGTGTACATGAGGATCTTATATATGCTGAAGACGTGTCGAACAAGGGAGCCGAAAGATTCTATCAGTTACTTAAGGATGCTGATGAGCCATTGTGGGATGGTTGTCAAAAACACACTCGGTTGTGAGCGGTGTCACAGTTGTTGAACTTGAAATCTAAATTTCATATAAGTGAGAATTGCTTTGATCGTCTCCTCCTCATCATCAAGAGCATGTTACCTCCAGATGAGAAGGTTCCTCCAAATTTTTATCGTGCCAAAAAGATGGTCAATGATTTAGGACTTGGATATATGAATATAGATGCATGTCCTAATCATTGTATGTTGTATGACAAAGAAGATGCAGATAATGTATCATGTTCAGTTTGCCATCATGATAGGTTTAAACCTAAAAGAGGGGCCAATTCAAGGGGAAAGGATATACCTTATGCGTCATTGCGATGTTTCCCCCTTACACCGACATTTCAGGAGGTGTTTGATAAGACACATAAGAAAAAGGGGATGGATCAGTACATTAGCGATAGAGCCCGAGAGGTTGCGGTAAGTATTTATAGTCTATTCACTATTTATTTTTTCTCGATACAAATTAATATTACATTGTCAATTTTATTTTTTGCAGGAGTCAGCCAACAGATGACAGAGAAGTACATCGAGGAGGAGGAGCAGCCGCAGATAGATCCTGAGGTATGGGTTGTGACATCTGGTGCCCCAAAGAAAGGCCTTGTGTATGGTTTTGGGCATAGTATGAAAGGAGAAGGCTTGGAGCAAGAAGGGTTTTCATAATTTCGTCATTCAAACTAGGGTTTTCTTACTCCACGAAAAAGGTAGGCAATCTCTCAAGAAAAAAATCATAAAATAATTACCCTAGGTAGCCTTCATGTACCTCTTCAAAAGCCCTATGGTTCGTTGCATTCCGCTCATCCATTTGGACGAATTTAATTTGTGAATACCTGCTGTACCATGAACCTGAAATCTCATATTTTCTCTAATTCCCCGCATGTACTTGTTCTCATGCCATGATAAAATTCTCAGTTATAGTACATAATACTAGCTTTCAAACGCCCCTAGCCTTGCTTGATTTCGATCTCTCATGAGGGAGAATTAAATCTTTGAATATCTATTAGATCTGTGCACTCGACCCTCCTTGTTTCTTTTTTAACCTCGTGTACACTTGACATCATTCCAGGATAAAATTATCATAAATACTACTACATGTTATCTTTCAAACGCCGCTAGTTTCAGAATTTTCCATCATGTATATATCTCTAATTAATTCGTTGAACCCTGACTTCACCTGTTTAGGTCACTGAAAAGTAACCTGATCAATGCATATCTAAACCTTGTCTATTTTCAAATTAATCGTGTATGTTGATAGATGTACATGTCTACTTTCGTTTAAAACTAGTTTCGTACTTTTTGGATTACCGTGCTATTTTATATGGAATTTAAAACGTCTATGTATCACAGAAGGCTCGCCCTAGGAAAAAGGGAAAAAGAGCAAACCCACCTGTTATCGCGACGGCGCGACCCGCCGCGATAACAGTGGGGTCGCTTCAGCCGATGGCGTCGCGTCAAGAACGCGTCAGCACGAGCCACCGCGATTCACCCCGGACCGGGCCAGACTGGCCAGGCCCCGTGTCGCGCCCGACCGCTCTGTCGCGACTTAAATCGCGACGGGTAGGTCCGCCATGTTTTCAAGAAATCGGCCAAAATTGAAAATTGTGCATATGCCCTGTTGTTTAAGCTATATACCCTTTAATTAGCCATGATTAACTCATGTTATAGTTAATTCGACTTGGTAAATTAATAAATGACATTAATGATATAAATTTAATTATTTAAAATGACATTTGCACGACTTGTCATATCCTCAAGATTTCTTTACACTTACACACACACAACATTATTAAATGTCATTTGACCCCTATAATTATACAATAATGTATTCGGTAAATTATTGAAATAAATGACTAAATTACCCTATTTTTTTAAATACACTTTTTTTCATTTTATACGCGCATTTTAAATACCGTTATCGTTTCCCTCGGCCTTCGAGCACTCGAGGCACGACGGACCCGTTTTCTACACACTTTTTCTTTGACTTGGACCACCTCTCCACCGGGAATACTCTCGACTGGACCAGGGACTCCTTGTCAAGACCTCCGTAAGTCTTCTTGACTTTGGCGTACGTCCTTAGTCAACGAGCTGGTTGTACCCCAAAACCCGTTACATCTTAGGGATCAGTACGATCTAAGCCTTAGTGTTCCTTCTCGTCTTGAGTTCACACCGGACCACCTGACCCGTGTACACAGCACGACTAAGGGGCGGTTGTAACTTCTACCAGACTGCTGGCACCCGACCTGGTGCTGTGCAACCGTTAATATCGGAATTTCACGTTGTTTTACGGAATTGTCCCTATCTCATCTAATGTCCATATCCTCTCATCTGTTCACATTCTCTCTACACTCTCATCTATCTCGTCTAATACTCTCATCTGTTGCTTGGTACTCTATTGGCCATCCGTGTGATTGTTTAAGATAAAAGAAATGACTAATGCCAGCGCAATAGGGCCCGATCAGGTCCTGGGGGGAGCGCCCGAAAAGTACCAGTACCCATGGGTGTTAAAATGATCATAGGATGTGTTACGACATGCATCCAGTGCCAGTTTACTATCTAGATTAATCTATGACAATCAAAGTGCTATCTCTACTAGTGCAAGCATGATCGTTACTAGTGCACTGTTGTGCAATTTACATGTTATATCGTTACATGGCCATTTTATTATCATTCTCGTTGTACTATTTTCCCTGTACCAGTTGCAATTGTTCTCTCGTTATCGTGACATGCTCTACATGACTTTACTCTCTAGTTAACCCGCCTTTAAAACATTAACTATTTAAAGCATGCTTGTGTTCATGAGATATTAAGTCCTACTGGGCGTTATTCGCTCATCCTGCGTATTTATTTAATGTGTTCAGGTGAGTCGGATGGAGACGACCACACATACGAGGACGGGATTGAGGGAGATGCTCAGGAGTGACCATTTCAGCCATCGATGCTATCTAGTAGTAGTTAGTATAGTTAGGAGATTGTGAGTCAGATAGTCATTATGTAATAGTTTGATTTCAATAAAGTACTCTGGGCCCTAGTTTTGGCTCTGATACGTTGATGTAATAGTTAGTTTGTGAAGATGATGAGTTATTAGTGAATGTAATGAAGATTGTTGGATTATTAATGAAATTGGAGTTTATTTGGTGTTATCCAATTGTGCAATAATTTGCATTTATTTCTCGCTCTGTACTATTTAATAACTGTAATCCCACTCCGATATTCCGCGTCGGGGCGTTACAATTCCCTAGACAGTTGATGGACACTAACTATGGCTTTTTGACATCTTTTGACAGATCCAAGGTAAATTTTATCTTAGAATTGATCCTTCAGGGGATGGAGCAAAATGGCGTAGATCAATAGGACAAGAGATGTACTCTCCACTCCTTCTAGCATTCTTAAAGGAGGTAAAGAAAGACTTATGACTTGTTAGAAGAGTTCAAAATGGCTGAATTGATCTGTTATTTCCTTTCGGTGTGTGCTTAACTGTGTGTACCGCTGCAAAAAACTTGGGGAGAGTGGTATATCCACACCACCTCCACATTCCCACATTTGTGATGAATAAATGTTCTGCAAGTTCAAAACTAGAACCACCGAAGACACAACTGGAGAAACTTCACTCTATCACAACCTGGAATTGATCATCTATTGCCGACAAATCTTCCCGAGGAACACCTTGACTTTGTTAGGGAATAGGCCAATACAAAAAAACATCAGAAAAGCGAGATCCGATTGGAGATCCTCCACCTCTGCCGCTCGACGGCAAAGGGGAGCAGGTTCTGACACGAGAGAGAGAGAGAGAGAGAGAGGAGAGAGAGAGAGAGAGAGAGAGAGAGGAGAGAGAGAGAGAGAGAGAGAGAGAGAGAGGAGAGAGAGAGAGAGAGAGAGAGAGAGAGAGAGAGAGAGAGAGAGGACCTGCAGAGCTGGTTGGAGCTAGCCGGAGGAGGAGGAGGTCGCCGGAGGAGGACGCAGCCGGCGTGGGGGCGACTGGGAGATCATCGCAGGGGCTCGCGAGTTAGTCGGAGGAGGAGGAAGTCGTCGTCGTCGGAGGTCACCGGAGGAGGACGCGGCCGGCGCAGGGGCGACTGGGAGATCGTCGCAGGAGCTCGCGAGTTAGCCGGAGGAGGAGGAGGTCGTCGGAGGAGGACGCGGCCGGCGCGGGGAAATCGTCGTCGGAGGAGATCGTCGCAGGAGCTCTAAGGCGCGGGGAGATCACCAGAGGAGGAGATCGTTGCAGGAGCGAGTTAGGGCCGGCTTCGCGCAGTGAGGGGTTTGGGGGGGCGGGGGTAAAAAAAGAAGTATATGTCAGCAGTTGGGTGGCCGCTGACATTACTTTTAATTAAATAATAAATATTGATTTTTATTTATTACAATTTTATCAATATTAAGTAATATTTATTTTTATTTATTATATTTTTATCAATATTAAAAATATTATTTATTAACATTATATCTAATTTTACTTATTAATGATATTTATTAATAATAAATATGAAAATTGTCAATTAAAAATAATATATTAATAAAAAATATTAAAATATAATTATAAAGATTTGTTAACGCATAAAAGAAGCTGTTGACAAATAATATGGATATGTCAACAACCGGAAGAGGTCGTTGACAAATAATAAAGATATGTCAGCGGACGTACGAAGCCGTTGACATATACACCTTTTGTCAACGGATTTTGCTAGCCACTGACATATTGTCGATGACAAATGCTCTACTTCTTGTAGTGTCATGACCAATTTCCAAGTAAATCGGCTAATGCGAGGCCGATTAAGTTGTAATCGGTCATTCTAGGACTGATATTATTATTTAACATTTTTTTTGAACGGCCACATACGATAATATATGACAGTTGACAGTCAAAACTATGTTATTATGTGGATTAAAATTTTTAGAATGCTATTAACTAAAAAATGTTCCAAAATTATTTTAAAGAAAGCCCCATAAAGAGAACCTTGACAATATTAAAGTTGCATCCTACTGAGTACCAGCAGGTTAATTACCAAGAAAATAAAAGGAGAACCAGCAGGTTAGAATTCCTTTTACAGTGGAGAGTAATGCTACGCTCTCGGCAGTGCCGGGAACGCAACCTACGTGGAGGGGCCGCGCCCCTCCACCCATGCGACGCGTGGGGGGGGCGGGCCCCCCCTCATTAAATGCACCCAGTTTTTTTTTTTACAATTTGTGCACATAAATGATGTATTTGTGCACACAAATACATCATTTGTGCACACAAATAGTGTACAAAAAATATAAAAAAATGTTACATTTAATGCGGGGGGCCCACCCCTCCATGCGTCGCGCGCGCGGAGGGGCGCGACCCCTCCACGTTGGCTATGCTCCCAGCAGTGCCGGGAGCATAACATTTCTCTACAGTGGATCTCAAGTTCTTGAGGATCCATCTCCCAAGGCCTCCTTGCATTAATGTTGGATTTCTTTCGGGGTCATGAGATGTCCGTTCTGTAGCTATTTTGCCCTTCCAACCCTCCATCGCTGGACAATAAGTACTCTGCCCAGGTTCCTATCCTATCCATGAATAGAACCTTTCTTTCGATTCTACCTCCTAAGGATCCATGAATCCTCCTCCTAACAATGAAGTCACCAAAGAATAGCACTGCTTGAAATGCCTCAAAGTCTATACTTAATTCATCCTACATTGATGTTCTTTGCCTCCACTTTTTACCTCTCAAGGATCCATGAATCTTCCTCCTAACAATGAAGTATCCAAAGAATTTTTCTTTTTATGGAAAGGGGTCACAGGGTCGGTTGAACCAGCTAAGTGCACTACCCCCCATCAGAGGGTAATGTTATCACTCCCCTGGTACATCCACCTGTGCCAAATATATTAAAAAAGGGTAATAAAAGTACAGAGACCCACGGGGCATACCCCTTTAGGAATAAAACCTGTATACACTAAAAGAAGGAAAAGAGGACCGAATCGGACCCCAAACCAGAGAGAACTACTAATGAAAGTTTCTAAAGCTAGGAAAGTCAACCTTATCCAACACAAGAGCACCTCTGGCTGTGGACGGGAGCTCGGATACATGGGAGAAAAGTTGACTCCTACAAAGATTGCAAGCATAAGAGGCTAAAGAGTCAGCAACCTGATTTCCTTCTCTATAGATATGGGATACTTGGCAATTCAACTCTTTGATCAACTTCATCATATCATGCCACCAGAGAAGAACAGACCAAGAAGGTGGTGTGTTGTGCTTGATGCAGGTCACCAAGGTTGTGGAATCAAAAAATGCAGTAGATAAAGTGAATCCTTTTTCCTTGGTGATGCACAAACCATCATGAAGGGCTCTTGTTTCAGCAATAATGCTATTCCCAACACCATAAAAAGCTGCAAATCCCATTCTGAAGTTACCCCTATCATCCCTAATATAGCCACCACCACCGCAAGGACTAGGATTTCCTTTAGTTGTGCCATCAACATTAAGACTAGGGGTGTTCATGGTTTGGTTTGGTTTGGTTTATAGAAGATTTTTAGGAAACCAAACCAAACCAAATTTGGACTCAAACCGAACCAAACCAAACCGAAGTCCTATGAAACCAAGTTGAAAATAAATGGGCCTTTAGATTCTCTTAGTCTTAAATAAGATTTTAATCACTTATTTCTCTAATAAATCACTATCAAATAATATTTGAAATGAAGTATTAAATATTGATGACCATATTAACCTCAATAATATATATTTTTACGTAAATATATTGAAAAAACTTGATAGATATATAGAAATTAAAATTTATTATTGTAATTCGGTTTAATCGGTTTGGTTTGGTTTCTAGAGGTTAGAAACCGAACCAAACTGAATTTTCTAATTCGGTTTGGTTTGAAACTAAACCAAATTTTTTTCATGTTCAAACCGAACCAAACCAAACCGAATCACTCGGTTCGGTTTGGTTTTTTGGTTTGAACCGAATAGTGAACACCCTTAATTAAGACAGAAATGATTAGTCGGCGGACGCCAGCGGACCAAGATTGGTTTTTTGAGCTTAACTGTGGGTTTGATGTTGAAAGAAGTTAAGATGTGAGCATGCGCATACGAAATTGGCCGTTTAAACTCCATTTTCCTGAGGGCACCATTTATAGAATGGATTATGTTGTAGATCATCTGATGCTTGCTGTATTGAACACCATCAAAATATAAATTGCATCTGGCCCTCCAAATTTCCCACAGCATGAGAAAGAAAGCATAAGCACCAACAAAGTGAAAAACATGCTTCAAATTGTTGACTGATGAAATGCTCTAGCATCTAATAGTAATCTGATTGCTGAAATTAACTTTATTGGAGATTAAGGGGGGTATCCACCTCCATAATTCCATAGCCAAATCACTTTCCAAAAATAGATGGTTTAAATCCTCCTGATGATGGCTGGTGCAGCAAACACATTTGGAGACAATAGGAACACCACAATCCACAATCCTACTATCAACAGCACAGCTCTATGAATCAACTTCCAAATAAAGATAGAAACCTTAGGTGAAATCGCCTGATGCCAAAGTTTTTGCCACTCTGAGCGCTGCACTCCTCTTGGTGATATAATGGAATAGGCGGATCCCACAGAGAAAGCACCCTTAGGGTTGGAAGTCCAAACACAGGTGTCAAGATCTTCAGATAGATGAATCCGCAAGCAGTCCACATTGATATTAAGAGAACACCAGAGATAATGTTTCTCATTGGTCATCAAGTCTTGCACGGAGGAGGGTGGCATGTTGTTATGATCCTGGTTTAAATAATGAGCTAGTTGTCTATCGCCAATCCAAATATCATTTAAAAAGTCAATATTGGATCCATTTCCCACAATCCACCTGGAGTTTGACAACAAAGCGTCCCTAGCAATTCTGAAAGTAGAAAGAGAAACACCTGCAGGGAAAGGCTTGTTGATTTGAGAGAGATGTTTTTCCAAAAATCGATTCTTGGCATACCTGGACCAGAGAGTGTTCCCATGAAGGATATTCCAAAATTGTTTGGCAGTAAGAGAAATCTGAATGTGCTCCAAACTCCTGAAACCATGGCACTGCTTGAAATGCCTCAAAGTCTATACTTAATTCATCCTACATTGATATATTTTTCCTCTACATTCTCTTCAAATTGTTCCTGTCCTATCCATATGTAGTACGGGATATGCTACTCACTTAGGACCTCATTAGTCGACCCAGTGCGATGGATGAGAACATTAAACAAAGAAGAAAGCTTTGAGTAGATAAAATTGATGCTAATGCAATCAGTGGCTAAGCATCACCGCTTTCTCATATGCTTAGTAGGCATGCCCATGCAAGGGCCCAAAATTTTAGTCTATTCACGGCAAACCACTTTGATTCGGCCATGTTTGAGATCTATCCAAATACCACTATCTCTGATCTATTCAAATACCAAACATGGCTTTGAGTGTTTTAAAATTCCAACTTAGAACATAGTTAAATGCATGAGCTACACCAAACATAGGTAGGAAGGAGGGTATATACCCAAGGGGAGATACAAAATACGGCATTTATATATCTACTCAATTCCCTTCAAAGACCATGGGCATCTATGCTGAAAATAATCTACTTTAGAAATGGAACCCTCCCATGGACTCTGCCCTTGTCCATGTGTCCATAAACAGAGTGACTCCTCCCTTGTTCTCCTCTCCCATGGATTTGTGCATCGCTAAGGCTAACATTTTTTTTTATGTAATTGTAAAATATGCATGCATTTTTAGCGAAGGCTGTAAATAAGTCATCACTAATAATGACTTATTAGCGACGAGTGCGTCATAGTTGTTGTCGCTAATAAGCTATTGATAGGTCACGGCTATGACACAGCCATCGCCAAAACTAATATGTTTTATGTTATTGTAAAATATGCATGCATTTTAGTGACCACTGTAAAAAACCATTCCTAATGATGACTTATTAGCAACAGATGTGCCATCACCTGTATGTTTTTAGATTATCTACACTTATGTGAAGAATTTTAGACAAATTTCTTTATATGTTGACCATTTTGCTCCAGCTTATTTAGTTAAAATTTCCCCTTAGCTAGAAATAAAAATATAAGATATATTGTATAAATCCAAAATAAATATTGAAATTTAGATCAGAATGGACATTCCGACCTTAAGATCCAAAATGACTTAACCGATCGAGTCCGTCTAATTATCAGTTCAACTCCTATGGATTACAAGATTAAGTGTTTATTAAATGAAAATAAGTCAACTCTAAGAGGATAATTCATTTTCTTAAGATTTACCCATTTTTAATGAGTTTTAACAAAATCCACTGTTCTTATAATAATGATAAAAAGTACATTTTTATTTTTAACATTTTTTAAATTGTGAAGTAAAAAAATGGTGTAGGAAATTAGTGCATGAGATCTGCGTCCGCAGTGTTGATAGGAGGAATAAAAGAAGATGGGGAATGGTTTTCTTCCCCCCCCCCCCCCCCCCCCCCCCCCCCCCTTTTTCTTTTGTTTCTTTTGCATTTGCAAGTTTGGTCGGTGGTGGACTCCTATCTTATAGCCTGCATTTTTACAGAAGATAAACAGGAGGAGGAGAAAGAAGAAGCGATGAGATCATAGAAAAAAATAATAATATGAACAATAATAGGAATCAAAGAAGAGAGAAACAGAGATGGGATTTTGGCCCCACGCCAGAAGCAAATCAGATGAGATGTTTTGCATCTGATCACCAGAAGAAGAAGATGACGGCTGCGCAGTCAAGTTTTCTCTCAACTATATATGGCTTAACCCTATTAATTAAGGTTAGCACATCTTTATTTATAGAATTAAAAGAGAATCACATGCAGCTAGACCCCTTCTTTTTCTTTATGATCAGCAAAATATCCCTACTAGATCTGAAAAAAAAAAAACATATGAACTCTTATTAGTAAATAAAAGTCCCAACCAATCTAATAACTCAGAATTTATTGTATGTTTCCGACAGGTCCACATAACTCATGATCATCTACTGTAAACCAGGCGACGCGCTCTGCATCAACATTTATATTTTTCCTCACAATTAACACTCGGCAAACCAACAGAAGCAAATGAACCAGAAAGCCTATGCCTCCCCGGCCCCTTTATTCTCACTTACACATACATATGTAGCCAAGAACATCACATGATGATGGTCATCATCATCAATGATGCCCATGAACGATATGCCAGCGGGTGGCGGCGGCGGCGATCTTAATTATTTGCCGCGACACCCGGAGGAGCAGGATGTGAGAGCCCTTGCGCATGAGTTGCTGCAGAGCAAGGCGGTGGTGGAGCTGCCTGACGGGCATCTACCTGCGCACCACGCGTACAACGTCAGGCAGTTGGCGCGGCATACGTCACGCGGCTGCCGCTGCGCCTGTGCCGGAGATGCCATCAACACCATGGCGAGCAAAGCCGCCGCCACCACCGCCGCCGCCATGGCTGTGCCATATTTCTTAGCAGAGCGCGTAGCTGCCATGAGTCGGCGAGGGAGGGAGACAGACGATCGAGATGGAATTAAGAAGGATGGCTGCAGATGGAAGGAGCTTCGAAGGGAGTGGTGGTTTGGCCGCCTTAATCTTTGTGTGGAGGGGAAGGCGCTGCGGAGGCGGCTTTTATACAGATGAGTGGCCGCTTGTTCACTCCCCTTCGTACCAACCTTTCTTCATCGATCCTTGTGTAGTAAGATTTGTCTCCTTGCATGCTTCTCTACTGTTGGGAGGACAAAACCTTCTCATGGGCCATGTTGACTGGATTAGTGGGGATTTACTACTGGGTACCACATCAGTTTCGTTTTTTTGCTTTGAAGTGTGTACATGTTATTATTCTTCTTTGGAGGGCGGCCTGCCGCCGCATGCATGTGGGCCTGTCGTCTTTGTATAGATGGTCCACTGCTGCAGGGATGCAGCGGTCGCTATGCCAGATTAAGAAATGACTACCACTCGATCGGGCCCTGTAGATTGTGAGTGCCGACACTACTACTCGGTCGACTGCTCGTTCACATCAGCACACGCAGCTGCCGATCGAGGAAGAAAGAGGAGGGCTGGAGCTACCACGTTTGTCGTTCGTGGGCAAGGCCAGGAGGTCAGCACGGCGGCGGTCGCTGTCCGTTAGTATAGCTGGTTTGACTAGCTAGTTAGGCAGCGGACACTTCACCAACTTTCCAGGCAGATTTAGGAGTAGTTGGTGGGGTGAAGGCCTTGTAAGTGTTCGATTTTCAAATTTCTAGTAACTTGTAGGAGCTATTGGTGGAGATTCGAAACTGGTTTTGGATATTTTGGATCTTAGGAGTTGGGTTTTCTCGGACCGGGTGGGAAATGCTTAACGTCTGTGCGCCCGAGCAAAGGCATTTCTCTTTGAGGGTTGTATTCTTTTTGTTGCCATGGTTAGCTTTACTGTAGTACTTACTAATTGTTTCGTACGGTCGGGTCATCTCAATAAGGTGATCTGGATGTGTCGCAACGTCGCAACGGCACATCAGTCTAGTCTACTATTTTTTTTTTCTTCCTTTCTCATATTCGGTATATTTGAGGGGTCTAAATGGTGTCTAATTGAGATAAAATTTTAAATATAAATTAATTAAGAGATGATACAGATTGTAGTAATTTTATTTTAATTTTTTAATTATTTTTTTGTCAAGTTAAAATTATCTCAAAAATCATTAGGTCAACATAATTTCAACATCTATACATCAATAACTCTTAATATTTATATTTTTAAAATCAGATATTTTCTAGTAATTATGATGACTTCATATTTGACTTTAATTTCAGAACTAAATGTCGTCTCGTTGAAGTGCACAGAGAGTTCGCCGTTCTGCGGCAAACCTTGTGTTACAAGAATACTGGAGATTAGCTATGGACACAATCGGTAGCTAATCGGTGGCTAATATGTAGCTAAACAGTATAGTTACCGATTAGCTACGGATTCGCTACGAATTATGGTTGTAGCTAAAAGTTGGCCACTAAATAGCTACAGACAATTTTCGTAGCTAATCCGTAGCTAATTAGCTATAGCTACGGATTAGCTAGACAAAATTCAGTAGCTACTCCGTAGCTAATTAGCTACTAATTAGCTAGAACTACTTCAGTAGCTACTTTATACCTAATTAGCTAAGGATATTTCTGCAGCAAAGTTGAAGCTAAATTTAGCGACAGAATAGAGACGAAAAATATCTATAGCTAATCTGTAGCTAAATATAGCTACGGATTAACTACAGATAGTTCCTTAGCCAATCCGTAGCCAATTAGCTACGGATTAGCTACAAATATTTTTGTAACAAATCCGTAGCTAAACTAGAAACCCAATTTTTTTTAAAAAATTTTCTTGTGACTTTTTTTACATGTACTTACAAACCTGCTCTTTCATTTAGTAAAAACATACAACCACACACATTCTCATATCATACATCACATTTTTTTACATGTATCTGCAAACTGCTCATTCATTCAGTAAAAACATACAACCACACACATACACATATACACATCACACAAATACAAGCATAAATCCATAATTACAATGTCATAAGAATGTTCACAACAAATGTAAGATTGTTTTCTAAAAATATAAAAAGATAATGATAATGTGCTCCTAATTGTCGTGAATATTAAGATTCTCATCCTCGTCATCATTTGCTTCACGAGTCTCAATAGCATGATCAGGAGCAGGAGGGGCCTACAAATAAGAAAGAGAAATAACATATATCACATGAATATGTAAATAATCAGAATAATATGAAAAATAATTAAATATATACATACATGACTATCACCAGAAGAAGCCACGCTACCAGGAGATCTCAGACCAACACCCATAGTTCGTAAAGTAGGGACCAGAGTTTGTGCTAACTAATTGTTTAATGCATCAAAAACAACCTCACGAACTTGGTCGCTGGGTAGGGTGTGAGATGGAGTCACCGCAGTGTTAGAGCCATGTGAGTCCTGAGAGGAGTTGATGATGCCACCAGCATCTAAACCACTCCCAAATCCGAATACCCGACCTTTTTTGGGCTGACCGGTTGCAGCCAACCAAGCTGTGGGATCGAACTCAGGATGCTGTGTAGAGTCATCGCCATGTTTGTCTACCATTTGATCTATGTATGTCTCCTACAAAATATTAGAATTTTAATTTGTTAATAATCTAAAACATACATGAGCATTGAAGAACATTCAATATATAAATTGTAAAAAAGAAATACATACCATCGCCTCTTTCGCCTTTTGTGAAACAAAATCGCCTGTGTTTTTTCTTCGGTGTGTATGTTCAAATAACTCCTTATAAGACACAAGACCACTTTTTTCTTTCTCCTATAAGAATAAATACAATAGTAATATGAATTTAAACACTATGAATATACTAAAGATTAAATATATGAGATTTAACCATTTTTCTCTTATGTCTCCCAAAACTTATGGAGCCACTAGTGTGCAAAGTAGCTTCAGGCATTTTAGTTCGATTTTCTGCAGCAATCCTAGAGCGATGTCGAAAGTGCTCTGTCTCCCACTGGTCACACATAGTGTCCCAATAATCTCTCCTGATACTGGGTGGTCCATGACCTTTCCACATCAATGGATCATCAAAGTTTCCAGTTGTTTTCTTTGCTGCTGCCTTATGCTTATTAAGATAATCGGTGAAGCGATTGGCAGCAATGTTGTCCCATGCAATTCTTGCATCCGCCACCTCCCTCTCAGTCGCAAAACGGTAAGAAGCCTGGACACAATTTAACAAAATTAGTTTACAAAAGATAATGTCATTAAAAAAAGCAAGTATATGATAATAATGTGAAGACAAAATAGACTCTACCAAAAATGTCTGGAATAAGCTATCCAAAACCTCCCTTGGGTACTCCTTCCATTGTGCAATTGGCCCGGGGAGATATTGAAGCAATGCTTTTGTAATGCTTCGAGTCACGTCTTGCGGCTCGAACTTCATCCTGCATGATATATATATATTTTTCATTTTGAACAATAAAAATAGCAGATACATATATGAAATGGAAATGAATAAATTAAACTAAATACTTACGGTCTACCATCACTGTAGATAAGTGTAATCAACTGTCTTCTATCAGTCTCTGGGGGACCAGAGTCAGAACGATTGACTACTGAGGGCTGGGATCCTGCAAGTGATATAATTAGATATGCCTATCTATAATGAATACATTTAATTAACATACCTGAAGACACAACTGGAGTCGGAGGCAAAGGTTGTGCTGGAGGCGAAGGCAAAGGTTGGGCGCCTGCAAGTGATTTGATTATACATCTATAATTGCAATGAGCAAAATTAAAATGTATACCTGGAGGCACAAATGAAGGTGAAGGTAGAGGCGAAGGCAAAGGCTGGGCACCTGCAAGTGATTTGATTATACATCTATAATTGCAATGAGCAAAATTAAAATGTATACCTGGAGGCACAAATGAAGGCGAGGGTAGAGGCGAAGGCAAAGGCTGGGCACCTGCAAGTGATTTGATTATACATCTATAATTGCAATGAACAAAATTAAAATGTATACCTAGAGGCGAAGGTAGAGGCGAAGGCGAATGTAAAGATTGTGACTGGGATCCTGCAAGTGATTTGATTAGATATTGATAATTACAATAAGTGAAATTGAAATGTCTACCTGGAGTTGGAGCCATAGGCGAAGGTGACAGCTGCACTGAAGGCGGACGCAGAGGTAGAGGCTGATTATTAGACTGGGATTCTGTAATTGTAGATAAATAAAACTAAACTTACTTGTTACATTATATAAATGAAGAAGAATACGATGAATATTTGTACCTGTCCCCCTACCTACAATGCCTCGATCCATAGCTTGAGATCCTATAGGAAAAATGGTTAAAATCACTTGATATATTAAATTAGCTAAGAAGTTAATGAATAGTATGCAACAGATATATATACCTGCCCTGCTACCTAAGACACCTCGACCAGTGGCGGATCCTGAAAAGTGGTTCAGTGGGGTCACTTGACTATAGGGGGGTCACTCTTAAATTCAGTGGGGTCACCTTATATAGACTTACATAAAATTTTGATCTATATAAAAAAAAAAGAACTTTTTAAGACTCCTTTCTAAGTCAGTGGGGTCACGTGACCCCACTGACTTTACTAAGGATCCGCCACTGACCTCGATGTCCACGAACCATATTCTGTTGAATAATTCAATTGTTGATTTAAGTCAAAGTAAAGTTATCACAGGAACTAAAGTTAGTCAAAGTAAAATCAGACATTACACATAAATAGTGGCCATGCTCGTTAGCTTAACCATGAAATCAGAACTGGGAAACTGGAGAATCAATACATGACTATATCAAAATCAGATATTTGGAAAAAATTTGTAAAGGAGTGGAAGGGTTAATAAAGAGAAAGGATACCACCACTCTAACAAAATGCATTAATGCCCCCGATGATTAGAGCCACCTTCTGCCATTAAGGCAGCGACAGACTCCAACTATCCTAGTTATAAGATTTTTGCTACAGCATCCAACTCAAAGCCATGGGCCATTAGGTAGAGAGGTCCCTTTTTTTTTCCTTTTTCTGAAGGCAACCAAGGTGTGGTCACATTTCATTAGAAAAGATGAATGGTACAGAGAAAGGCCAATGTCGTGGGCATTGGAGCAAAGTAGTTCTTCTAAAGATAATCCTGTCTGTTTACAGTTTGCAACCTACTGATGTCCAACCCCAAGCCTACAACTTCTTTTTTCAAAGTTAAACCTCGGCACTTTTATAAACTCATTATTCTACACAAGAAAATTGGATTTAACCCTCTCACATCAAGGAAAAATTCAGAGGACCAGACATGCGGAGAGACAACAGGGTGAAATTCAAAAAGAGGATTGGACTGTTGTATTGTGTACAGCTCACTTTGATACCATGTTAGAGCATCCAAAACAATCAATTGGCATCTTGTGAAGGGGCCCATTTTCTTAGCTCATAATTCATACATATGCAGCCAACATGGCACTTGACAATAACCAAGATGAAAACTTGAGACCGTGGGGGCCAGAAGTGGGAGACATCACATGGTAGATGATCTGTCACAACAGCCACTTCACATGGTAGATGATCTGTCACAACAGCCCCTGCCATGGATGGCCCGGCGGTGGAGGCCCAGCTTCGACAGAGGAGCGGTCGTGTGAAACTAGGGCAAGAAAACGGAGGAGGGGGGGGAAAGAAAACGGAGGGGGGGGGGGAAGGGAGAAAACGCAGTAGGTTAGTAGAAAATTAGTTTTTTAACGAATTAATTTAATCTTATAAAAAAGTATAGAAATACATATTATATATTTGAGATATGTATATATGTGTATTTTATATCTATTAGATATGTATAGATATCATTTAGATATGTAATTTATAAATGTATAGAAGTACATACTTATTTAAATGTACATATAAGTACATATTTACACATTTAATATTACTAAAAAATTATTTATATTTGTTATCAATTATATTCAATTAAGTAGGTTTCATTAGTGCAAAAAATATTAATGGCTAATACTTATTAGGTCAATATCAATCTAAAAATACTAATAAATATGTATTTTATACATGTTTAGAAGTATATTTTTATTTAAATATATATATAAGTACAAACAATACTTTTACATCATATATACTTATAAGTACATACTTATGTATGTTTATATATTTAACATTACTAAAAAGTATTTTTTATTTATATTGATTTTCAGTTATATTCAATTTAGAAAGTTTTATTAGTGCTAAAAATATTATAATATTGGCTAATATTTATTAATCCAACATCAATTTATAAATATTAATAAATATGTATTTTAAATATGTATGAAAGTACATACTTATTTAAATGTACAAATATATAAGTATGTATAAGTATATACAATATATATATATATACATATATATATATATATTTAGCTACAAAAACTTTTCACTCATTTGTTATAGATTAGCGACATAATTATGTTATTTCTAATTTATAGTTTATTAGCTACGGATTTCGCTATGGAATAATTGCGTAGCTAATCTGTAGCTAATTAGCTACGGATTTAGCTATGGAATGAGCGCGTAGCTGATCCGTAGCTAATTAGCTACGGATTAGCGACAATTTATTTTCATCGCAATTTTGTAGCTAAAAATATAATTTTTGCGACGACCATGCGTCCGTAGCTAAGCAGTAGCAAATTAGCTATGGATTAGCTACAACTATTTCCGTAGCTAAATTTCGTAGTTAAACTGTATTATTCTTGTAGTGTTAAGAGGTCTAAATAGTGTCTAATTGATATAAAATTTTAAACATAAGTTAATTAAAAAATGATACAAATTATAGTTTAAATTTTTAAATTAATTTTTTGTCAAGTAAAAATTGTCTCAAAATCATTAAATCGACTTAATCTCAACATCTATGCATCAATAATTTATGATATTTATATTTTTAGAATCAATATATATTTTCTAATAATTATGATGATTTCAGGTTTGACTTTATTTTTGAAACCGAATGTTGTCCCGTTAAAGTGCACACAGTACAAGAATTATATTAATAATATAAAAATATTCTAAAATTAAAGATAATTATGTTTTATATAAGTGATCATGTCTTATGTATAATTTATTATCTCTTTTAATTTCTTAGTGTCATATTAATATTTTATTATAAATTTTAAGACGTTACAATTTAATTTGTTTATGTTTTCGGATTCTTGGTGTTGATCTAATCACTATAAGAAATTGCGGTAATAGAGACCGAATCTGAGACTGAAATATTCAGTCACTATTCGGTCTCAGATCTGAGACCGAATAGTGACTAAAAAATATCGGTCACTAGATTTTAGATTTAGTGACCGAAAAAAATTCGGTCACTATTCGGTCTCCGATCTGAGACCGAATAGTGACTGAAGAAACTCTGGTCACTAATACGATCTGCTGGCGGGCTTGGAAATGAAATTTTGTGACCGAATATTTCGATCACAAATTCGGTCTCATTGTGGACGCTCGTTCCCGCGCCGTACCCCCCGGCCGACTGTGGGGTTCTCCGGGTGCTCACGGACATCGCTGATCTCTCGTTGGCGATGATGGGTCGGTGGTTGACCTCGTTGACTCTCCGATTGACTAGAATGGAAACAAAGAAAATCATCAAAGAGGAAGGAAGTTTGTGATCTTGAGGGCCTTACCTGTGCCCAAGGAGTGATGTGATCGCGTCAGTGCAGCAACTTCGCGCAGCGGATGGAGATGGGGCTTCAACATCTCCTCCTTCGGCCAGCCAAAGAAGAAGAGCTCCGCGGTCTTCTGCGAATCGTTCCTGCCACAAAAAGACACTCTATTAGTCTAAGGAAAGCGTGATAAATGCTCAAAAATGGAAAAAGACAATCCAAAAGGAGAGTCCCGTACCGGATGCGGACTTGAGAAGAGGGGTGGCCAAGTGCTATGACCACCCTTCTTCCCTCCATTTTTGGTTGGGAAACCCCTTTCTAGGTGTGTAGGGAAGTGGCCTACGTGCCTAAAGTGTGTGGGAAGGTGTGTGCAACATGCAAATATTAAAGGAAGTGAAAGGAAAAAGAGGAAGAAGGAGGTGTTGATCCTCGTTTGTTGGCGTTGTAGCTCCTTGCAAGGCTCCTCCAGCTCGGGAAGAAGCCTCCTGAACGTCCCAAATGGTGAGAAGAAGAAGAGGGTGAGTTGTGGAAGCTAGGGTGCAAGTTTCTCTCTCTTCTCTCTAGGTAGCAGCGTGTGGACGTCCAGCCTTCCCCCCCCCCCCCCCCCACTTAGAAGGCCAGAGAGGGAGTTAAATAGGCAGTGGGGTCGGAGTTCAGAAGCCTTGGATGCTTAGTGTGAAGAAACACACTTTGCACACTTGGCAATTCATGCATAAAGGCTCCAACCAATGGGGGGAGGTCAAGTAGGATTTTTACTGGGTCAAGGGAGTGCCAAGGTGGCCCATATGCCCGTTGGGAACGGCCCCACGCGCTGCATTGGTGAGAGAATGGCGCAAGTGGACTAGATTCTCGGGGTTGTTGTGCAGACCAAGTAAACCATGTTGACGTTAATCGATACTGCCGTCAACCACATGCAGACGTCCAGAGATGTGGACGTCAAGATGGGTCAACGTCCAGGGGTCTTGCCGTCAACATGTAGTCGGCGGCAATCGATGCTGCCGTCTACTTGGCATCCGAGGCAAGTCAACAAACGGTCAAACGGGATTTATTGGGCCAAAGAACCATGCGGGGATGAGCCAAATCTCGCATCTACAAATTCCCCTCCGAGACATCCGGTCTTGCAAGCACTACAAGAAAAAGCGCTTATAGAGATCGATTTAGTGACCGAAAATTTCGGTCACTATTCGGTCCCTATTTTGGGACCGAATAGGGACCAAAATAATCAGTCTCAAATATTAGAGACCGAAAATTTTGATCACTATTCGGTCCCAAAATAGTGACCGAAATTTTCGATCTCCATTCGGTCCCAAAATAGGGACCGAATAGTGACCGAAAATGCCAGTCTCTATTCGGCCCCAAAATAGGGACCGAATAGAGACTAATTATATTCGGTCTCTATTCGGTCCCAAAATAGTGACCGAATAGGGACCGACAATTTCGGTCTCAAAATATAGTGACCGATTATATTCGGTCTCTATTCGGTCCCAAAATAGTGACCGAATGGAGACCGAATATAATCGGTCTCTATATTTTGGGACCGATTGCGTACGGTCCCAATATAGGGACTGAATAGGAACCAAATTTAATTGGTCTCAATATTTGAGGACGAAATTTTCGGTCCCCATTCGATCACTATTTTGGGATCGAATAGAGACCGAATATAATCGGTCTCTAAATCGGTCTCTATTTTCCGTAATTTATTTACGCCAGGTTTAAGGTTTACCTATTCGGTCCCAATATAGGGACTGAATAGGGACCTAATTTAATCGGTCTCAATATTTGAGACCGAAATTTTTGGTCCCCATTCGATCACTATTTTGGGACCGAATAGAGACCGAACATAATCGGTCTCTATTTTCCGTAATTTATTTACGCGAGGTTTAAGGTTTAACATGCATCTAAATGTGAACATGTGTAGGTAGTGATAGGTATGTGTAAAAGTGTATATATTTATTAGTATATATATGTGTGTGTATTAAAAAAATTATAAAATAATGTCAAAGAAATCGATAAACTTCCTGCATGCATATATATACTTGTAACTTTGTGCTTGTTAGTGTCACATGGGAGTGTGCGAGGTGTTAGAAGGAAGATAGATAGCTACGTGGGAGAGTGTGGAAGTGCTTATATGCATGTGCAAGTATATATATATACATATATAATAGTACATATATAATGGGGTTAGCTGCATAAGTATTGGGAGAGGAAGAAACGCTAGGAAGGGAGGAGTTTTCGCAGAAGGAAAAAGGGCTAACTTGATTTTTTGGAAATAATGAAGAAGAAAATAAGGTGCATAAGATAGGTACTTTCACATTACTTTTAAGATAATATTTTTTTTCTTGATCCGTAATCTAGTTTATAAGTCAAGAACTTCAATTAATATAAATAAAAAACAAATGTTCCATCTGAAGTTTAATTTTTAAAGACTACTATATGATTTCTGGAATTGCGTGATCATCATGTAGGATATATTTTTGTATCTCCTTTCCTACGTGTCTCCATCTTTGGTTAGGATCTTGAATATTTACCCCTTGATTTACGTGCCATAAAGATCATTAGATATACTTTTTAGTCTCTTGTGTACATGTCTTAGCTAACACTCATGTCTTAGGCAAGTGTTTTTGTGAAGGATTCTTCTTCTTCTTCTTCTTCTTCTTCTTTTCTTCTGACTGTGTTCTGGAAGCAGTGGTAGTGGCAACACTATCTGTCGAGCAGTGTCAGCACTATCTGTCCAGTAGTGTTGACCTATTTGTCTAGTAATGTCAACACTATCTATCCAGTAGTGTTAATCTATCTGTCCAGTAGTGTCAACACTATCTGTCCACTAGTGTTGACCTAGCTATCTGTCTAGTAGTGTCAACACTATCTATCCAGTAGTGTCAACACTATCTATCCAGTAGTGTTGACCTATTTAGTTAGCCCGTATAGTGACGTCGACCTATCCCTTCATATTATCGACCTATACCTTGCAGAGAGTTGACACTATCCTTCAAAGTGTCAACACTCTCTTCTAGCTATTCAGGTTGACACACCCTGTATTCAAGTCAACCTAACTCCTGTTTCCAGTGACTTAGGTCGGCACACCCATGTTCCAGGTCGACACTGTAACACCCCGGCCCCCTTGGGCTCTTGGCCCCGTCCTCTGGGTCGCGGCAGGACGACTGTCGCAACGTGGTTCCGATCGCGTCAATGTCTGGTTCTGTTTGGGATTGCGACATGGGGTATGTCGCCTTCTTGAAGGCGACATACCCGTTGTCGCCTTCTGGTTTGATGGATGGCGACATGGTGTATGTCGTCTTCTTGAAGGCGACATGGCCTATGTCGCCTTCCCATCGCGTCGCCCCAGACGCCGTCTGACAGACGTGACGGTCGTCCTTTGTGTCAGTACGGCTCTGGCGGTGTCAGGTGAACGCGACAAGATGGCTGTCGCCTTCACTTTTTCGAGTTCCGAGATTTGACCGTTGTCAGTGGGTGGCGACATGGGGTATGTCGCCTTCTGGTTCCCGTAGCGACAGGGGGTATGTCGCCTTCTCAGGATCCGGGCTTAAAGCCCAAGCGCCCGAGCCCTTTCCCCCTCTCTCGCGCCTCTCCTTTCCCCCTCTTTCTCTCTCGCCCTCTCGGAGCTTCCGACAGTTTTGGGGTGCCTCCCCCGTGTTGAGGCGGCCGTGCTGAGGAGGGTGATGCTCCGTTCGTGTTCGTGCCGTGCGGTGCGAGGAGGAGGCGACCAAACCTACGAGAAGGCCCCAACGGGTGCGTTCTTCACGTGGAGGTAGGGACATCCGACTCCTTCACCCTAAGCATGATCCCCTCCCCGTCTAGACAATGGTTCTCGTGTGACTGGGGTTTGGGGAGTGTGAGAACTCCATGCTCGTGTGAGTGAGGTTTTCCTCCGAGCGTAGAATCCATGTTCTTGGGGTGTTCGAGGGTGGTTTGTGTATTTAATGTCTTTCTAGCATGATAAGCATGCTCCCCTCCCCCGTGTGTAGTGTTTCTCCCGTTTCGGAGGGGTTCTCGGAAGAAGAGTCTCCGGAACCCCCGTCTGGCCTGAAGGCGACACACCCTACGTCGCCACCTGACTGGTAAGGCGACGTACCCTGTGTCGCCATCTGACTGGTAAGGCGACACCCCCTATGTCGCCTTCTTGAAGGCGACAGGGCCTATGTCGCCTTCTCAGTACAGAGGCAGGTTGTGCTTCCGCCGCTTCCATTTTCGCTTTACTGTACCGTGGCACCTGTGCTAGTTCCCTAGTACGGTCTCACACTAGTCGTTCGCCCGGTGCGCAGCACTTGAGGGCTTGTCCCGTGCGAGAGGTTGTTACAGTTACCTGGGACCCCCGTCCTCGGGAGCCTGTTGAGGGAGTACTCCGGGCTACGAGTGTGCTCGAGTTGGCAGCCGCTTAGGCGGACTCTGGAGCTGAGGGGAAAACAGTGGTTAGGACAGTGGCGTGTGAGTCGCTTGCAGAGCTCTCGTGGTTGGTCTGGGACGCCGAGGACAGTTTGGAGTTCTACCCGGCGTAGGCCAGCTAGTCCTGTTTCTCACTGCCTCGCTCCTTACGGCCCCGGAACCGCTTAGGGAGGTCAGGCGTGGGACCGTAGTCCGGCCAGATTATGGCAGTTACTGTTGTTGTACTTGTGTCCTACCTCGCTCTGACGAGACGCGAGGGCCAGGACCTAGGTCGAGGATAAGACGTCTGTGGACGCACCTGACCGTCTGACTAGTAGTGTTGTTCCCGTAGCTAGTGTTCCTTGTCTAGGCGGAGTTCCCTCCGTCTGTGTTTACTAGCCGTGTGGTGGTCATGAAGAGCAGTCGTACGGAGTTTCCGACCGTGTGTACTTTCCGTACCGTGTTAGCTTTAGCTTCGCTTCCGCACTTCCTTTTGTAGGTAGAAAGATATAAACTGCCGTCTTTCCCTTATTAATAATTGTATATGTTCCTCTGCCTGTTTAGAGCCAGTAGGAGATTGGTAGTCCCTACTGAGCTTCTGTTGTGAAGCTCATTCCTCTGTTTTCCAGGTGAGTCTTCCCAGCGGCGGCAGGGCGCGCGTCGGGCGGAGGAGACGGGGCGGTAGTCTTGGTCCTCGTAGCTAGCAGTGGTTCCCCCTCTCAGTGTACGTCACCCTCGGGGTATGCCCCTAAGGGACTTGTCTCTCCCCTTCCTTACTTGTATTAGTGTGCGTGCGTTGGGACTGTATTTAGAGCGGTACGCAGCGGTATCGCTTTGCTTTCCTATTTCCGCTTGTACGCTTCTAGCTTAGCAGTTGACGTTTACTTCCATTACATATCCTAGCAGACGCGTGTTATAGCCCTTCCGGGTCCCCCTGATCCGTGGGCGGCGACCGCGAAAATCGGGTCCTCGGCGTGGGCCGAGGGTCGGGTTCTCGGGTTGTTACAATTGGTATCAGAGCTTGGTCTGACAGGACTTGTGGTGGATCTAAATTGCAACAGTAAGTCCCAACAATAGTAAGAGTACACTGCTAGCCGCCCGAGAGGTATTTGTAACCTTTGTCAGTTGTGTTGCCGTATAGGTCATGGCTCCGCATAGGCGCAGTCAGGCTAGGCAGCTGGTTGAGCAGCAGGATGAGTCCGACATGCCCGCTCAGGGGCAGGTTCAGGAGGAGGTGTCCGTGGAGGAGTCAGTGGCACAGCCTCAGGGTGTACAGGCAGCAGCGGTAGAGGCAGCGGCAGCAGGTGGGCAGCAGCAGCAGGAGTACCACCCTCAGCCTCAGCAGTATGCAGACTTGTTTCCCATGGCCGAGCAGTTCTTCAGAGCTATGTACCAGGGAGCGTGGCAGCCCGGGCAGGCAGCAGCAGGTGGTCAGTTTCCAGTACCTCCCCCATCCGTACCAGAGCAGCAGGAGGTGGAGCCAGAGGTGGAGCAGCCAGTCCACCAGCAGCGGTCAGGTACTGGGAGTACCCGGTCCGGTCAGCGGAGGGCAGCGGTGTCGGAGGCGAGGACCGCTCTCCTTGAGAGGTTCCTGCGTCTTCGCCCACCGATGTTCCACGGTGAGTATGATCCAGATAAGGCAGAGAGCTGGACCCATGAGTTGGAGCGCATCTTCGAGACTATGGAATGCGCTGAGGAGGACCAGGTTCGTTTGGCAGTATACCAGCTCAAGGGAGCAGCCCATGAGTGGTGGAGAGTTCAGAGACAGACTCACTTCCAGGCGCAGCGGTTGGACCAGATCCCTTGGCAGCAATTTTTAGAGGTCTTCCACGGCGAGTACTTCCCCGACTACGCTCGACGTGAGAGACGGGACCAGTTCCACGAGTTGGTGCAGGGCGACCTCACAGTTTCTCAGTACCACCAGAGGTTTGTCCGGTTGTTGAGGCATGTGCCTCATGTAGCAGGCAGTGACCAGGCTTGTGCAGAGAGGTTTATAGTAGGGCTGAGACCAGACCTGAGGTGGGGAGTGACGGCACACATGTGTACCACCTTGGGAGAGGCCGTGGCGAAGGCCACCGCCTTGGATAGGGAGGCTTGGCAGCCTCAGTAGCAGCAGCAGTAGGGAGGAGCCTCTTCCAGGTCCTTTCCGTACCAGCGTCCAGCAGGCAGCCACGGTAGTGCGACTTCCTCTTCCTCAGGCTCGGGCAATTCCGGTAGCTCGGGAATTCGCTCGCAGTTCAGGAAGTTGTCTCCTCGCGGGGGTGGACGGAGCCGTCAGCAGAGGCGTCAGTCCAAGTTTGCAGAGCAGTCAGTATAGCAGGGTGCTGAGCAGGGCAGTCAGGAGCCAGTGTGCTACACTTGTGGCTTGCCAGGCCACTTTAGGAGGGATTGCCCTAGGGGGCAAGCTCCGCAGCAGCAGCAGCCAGTGTAGTACGCGCAGCAGCCACCTCAGTACCAGTACCCTCCCCAGCAGCAGGCACCGCGTCAGCAGCAGAAAGGGCAGTACCAGCAGCAGGTCCAGCAGTTCCCGCAGCCGCAGTAGTACCAGTCGTACCACCAGCAGCAGCAGTTTCCTCAGCACCAGCAGCCGCCGCAGCAGCAGCCCCAGCAGGCGCCGCAGCGTGGACGTGGTCGTGGTCGCGTGATGGCACTCACCCGGGAGCAGGCAGAGGCATCGAACCTGGTAATAGGTACTCTACCTATCCTTGGCAGAGCTGCTCGTGTTTTGGTTGATTCCGGTGCTTCCTTGTGTTTTGCTTCCGAGGAGTTTTACGAGTCTCTTGCTTGTCACACACCCGAGAGGCAGTGTGACGTATTGGTCGATCTCCCGTCTGGTGACTTCATGCGTTCCTTCGGTTACCTGGAGGGTGTGACAGTCGAGGTTGAGGGTCACCAGTTGCCGGCCAGGTTGTACACGCTGCAGCTTTGCGACTTCCACGTCATCTTGGGCATGGACTGGTTGGAGGCTCACTCAGCCGTGGTTGATTGTCAGAGGAAGACCGTTCGGTTCGAGATACCTGGAGCACCTGTTCTCTGCTTTCGAGGTATCCGGTCTACCCGTCGGCCGTTCATTTCTTTCTGTAAGGCTCTTCGTTTGATCCGTGATGGCTGCGTTGCTTACCTTGCTTCGGTTTGTTCCTTGGAGCCTAGCGGGTCTTCAGTTTTTGATGTGCCAGTTGTTTCTGAGTTTTCTGATGTGTTTCCGGAGAATCTACCTGGGTTGCCACCTGAGCGAGAGGTAGAGTTCTCCATCGAGCTTTTGCCTGGTACGATGCCTTTGTCCAAGGCACCTTACCGGATGGCCCCGGCGGAGCTGCATGAGTTGAAGCGCCAGCTGCAAGAGTTGCTTGAGTTGGGCTTCATTCGTCCAAGCCGCTCGCCGTGGGGCGCGCCTGTTTTGTTTGTGAGGAAGAAGGATGGTAGTCTTCGTTTGTGCATCGATTATCGGCAGTTAAATCAGGTCACTGTGAAGAACAGGTACCCGTTGCCGAGAATTGATGATTTGTTTGATCAGTTGCAATCGGCCCGAGTTTTCTCGAAGATCGACTTGAGATCCGGCTACTACCAGCTGCGGATTAGAGAGTCGGATGTTGGTTTGACGGCTTTCCGTTCCAGGTACGGTCACTTTGAGTTCGTCGTGATGCCGTTTGGGCTGACGAACGCACCTGCAGCATTCATGGATCTGATGCATAGGGTGTTCAGTGAGTACCTAGACCGCTTTGTTGTTGTTTTTGTTGATGATATTCTGGTCTACTCGGATTCTGAAGAGGAGCACGAGGAGCACCTGAGGATCGTGCTCGAGACCCTGCGGAGTCACCGTCTTTACGCCAAGTTCGACAAGTGCGAATTTTGGCTGAGCGAGGTGCACTTCCTCGGGCACGTGATCTCAGGTTCTGGCGTGGCAGTGGATCCGGCCAAGGTTGAGGCAGTGTTGTCTTGGGAGCAGCCCACATCAGTTGCAGAGGTCCGCACTTTTCTGGGTCTGGCAAGTTACTACCGGAGGTTCATTCAGGATTTCGCCAAGATTGCAGCACCGTTGACTCGGTTGACGAGGCAGGACACCAGGTTTGTTTGGTCAGAGGACTGTGAGGAGAGTTTCTTGGAGCTGAAGATGAGGTTGACTTCGGCGCCAGTGTTGGTCTTGCCGTCGGGCACCGGTGGGTTCGTGGTTTACACCGATGCGTCGAGGTCAGGGTTGGGTGCCGTGCTGATGCAGCATGGTGGGGTCGTTGCCTATGCTTCTCGGCAGCTCAAGAAGCATGAGGAGAACTATCCCACCCACGACTTGGAGCTAGCAGCAGTGGTATACGCTCTCAAGTTGTGGAGGCTTTTCAGATCTTCACCGATCACCAGAGTTTGCAGTACATCTTCACCCAGAGGGATCTGAACTCAAGGCAGCGCAGGTGGATGGAGTATTTGAAGGACTACGACCTAACCCTTTCCTATCATCCAGGAAGGGCTAACGTTGTAGCCGATGCGTTGAGTAGGCGCGTGCGCTTGAGTTCGCTGATGGTCAGAGAGTGGAGACTGTTTGAGGAGCTGTCTCAGGGGTTGTTTGTCCCGTCGAGGACCAGAGATCGTGTCGTGGCTTCCAGTTTGTCAGTTCGGTCGTCACTGTTCAGGCAGGTGTTGCAGGCGCAGCGAGCAGATGCAGAGTTAGCAGACATTTTGCGGATGCCAGACGTTGAGCTCAGCGAGGACAGTGAGGTCAAGTTTAGAGGTCGTTTGTACGTTCCAGAGGAGGTGCATCAGGCAGTGTTGTTAGAGGCTCACAGATCGAGGTATGCTGTTCATCCTGGCTCCACCAAGATGTACCATTGCTTGAGGAGGTCCTTCTGGTGGCCAGGGATGAAGAGGGGCGTGGCAGAGTTTGTTGCTCAGTGCCTTACCTGTCAACAGGTGAAGGCCGAGCATCAGCGTCCTGGTGGTGAGCTGCAGTCGTTGCCCATTCCCAAGTGAAAATGGGACGACATCACCATGGACTTTGTGGTTGGGTTGCCCCGCACCCCGCAGAGGCATGATGGTATTTGGGTGATTGTGGATCGTTTGACCAAGGCAGCGCACTTTCTTCCGATCAGGATGTCGTGGTCAGTGGACAGGTTGGCCAGATTGTACGTGGACAGAGTTGTTTCGTTGCACGGGATCCCAGTTTCAGTCGTCTCCGATAGAGATCCGAGGTTCACGTCAGGGTTTTGGCGCAGTCTTCAGAGAGCACTGGGTACAGAGTTGAGGTTCAGCACAGCATACCACCCTCAGACAGATGGTCAATCAGAGCGGACCATTCAGACACTGGAGGATATGCTGAGAGCATGCTGTTTAGACTGGAGCGGCACTTGGGAGTCTCACCTTCCGATGGTAGAGTTCGTGTATAACAATAGTTACCACTCGAGCATCGGAATGGCGCCATACGAGGCCTTGTACGGTCGCCCGTGCAGGACTCCGCTCCCCTGGTTCGAGGTTGGTGAGAGGCAGCTTTTGGGGCCAGAGTTAGTGCAGCAGTGTGCAGAGATAGTCAGTTTAGTCAGGCAGAGGCTTCGGGCAGCACAGAGCAGGCAGAAGAGTTATGCGGATGTCCGCAGGAGACCGCTAGAGTTCAGCGTCGGTGACCTGGTCTTCCTGCGGATCTCGCCGACCAAGGGGGTCATGAGGTTTGGTAAGAGGGGAAAGCTCAGTCCCAGATATATTGGGCCCTTCCCCATTTCTGAGAGGGTCGGTGAGGTGGCGTACAGGCTGAGTCTTCCGGCAGAGCTAGCAGGTGTGCACAGTGTTTTCCACGTTTCGCAGCTCAGAAGGTACGTTGCAGACTCTTCGCACGTGTTGGACTACTCGCAGCTAGAGGTAGCACCATATTTGTCAGTGCCAAAGTACCCAGTTAGTGTTGTCGACCGCAGAGTTCTGCAATTGCGCAGGAAGCAGATTCCGCTGGTGAAGGTCGTTTGGCAGAACCGCGTAGGTGGCGAGGCCACCTGGGAGCGCGAGGATGAGATGCAGGAGCAGTTTCCTTACTTGTTTGATTGATCGGTATGTGGTGATCTCCCCTTTTGTCATCTTCCAGGTTGAGACCGAGTTGTTTTCATTTCGAGGACGAAATGTCTTAAGGAGGGAGGGTTGTAACACCCCGGCCCCCTTGGGCCCTTGGCCCCGTCCTCTGGGTCGCGGCAGGACGACTGTCGCGACGTGGTTCCGATCGCATCAATGTCTGGTTCTGTTTGGGATTGCGACATGGGGTATGTCACCTTCTTGAAGGCGACATACCCGCTGTCGCCTTCTGGTTTGATGGATGGCGACATGGTGTATGTCGCCTTCTTGAAGGCGACATGGCCTATGTCACCTTCCCATCGCGTCGCCCCAGACGCCGTCTGATAGACGTGACGGGCGTCCTTTGTGTTAGTACGGCTCTGGCGGTGTCGGGTGAACGCGACAAGATGACTGTCACCTTCACTTTTTCGAGTTCTGAGATTTGACCGTTGTCAGTGGGTGGCGACATGGGGTATGTCGCCTTCTGGTTCCCGTAGCGACAGGGGGTATGTCGCCTTCTCAGGATCCGGGCTTAAAGCCCGGGTGCCCGAGCCCTTTCCCCCTCTCTCGTGCCTCTCCTTTCCCCCTCTTTCTCTCTCGCCCTCTCGGAGCTTCCGGCGGTTTTGGGGTGCCTCCCCCGTGTTGAGGCGGCCGTGCTGAGGAGGGTGACGCTCCGTTTGTGTTCGTGCCGTGCGGTGCGAGGAGGAGGCGGCCAAACCTACGAGAAGGCCCCAACGGATGCGTTCTTCGCGTGGAGGTAGGGACATCCATACGCCGTTCTCGGAAGAAGAGTCTTCGGAACCCCCGTCTGGCCTGAAGGCGACACACCCTACGTTGCCACCTGACTGGTAAGGCGACGTACCCTGTGTCGCCATCTGACTGGTAAAGCGACACCCCCTATGTCGCCTTCTTGAAGGCGACAGGGCCTATGTCGCCTTCTCAGTCCAGAGGCAGGTTGTGCTTCCGCCGCTTCCGTTTTCGCTTTACTGTACCATGGCACTTGTGCTAGTTCCCTAGTACGGTCTCACACTAGTCTTTCGCCCGGTGCGCGGCACTTGAGGGATTGTCCCGTGCGAGAGGTTGTTACCGTTACCTAGGACCCCCGTCCTCGGGAGCCTGTTGAGGGAGTACTCCGGGCTACGAGTGTGCTCGAGTTGGCAGCCGCTTAGGCGGACTCTGGAGCTGAGGGGAAAACAGTGGTTAGGACAGTGGCGTGTGAGTCGCTTGCAGAGCTCTCGTGGTTGGTCTGGGACGCCGAGGACAGTTTGAAGTTCTACCCGGCACGGGCCAGCTAGTCTTGTTTCTCACTGCCTCGCTCCTTGCGGCCCCGGAACCGCTTGGGGAGGTCAGGCGTAGGACCGTAGTCCGGCCAGACTACGGCGGTTACTGTTGTTGTACTTGTGTCCTACCTCGCTCTGACGAGACGCGAGGGCCAGGACCTAGGTTGAGGATAAGACGTCTGTGGACGCACCTGACCATCTGACTAGTGGTGTTATTCCCGTAGCTAGTGTTCCTTGTCCAGACGGAGTTCTCTCCGTCTGTGTTTACTAGCCGTGTGGTGGTCACGACGAGTAGTCGTACGGAGTTTCCGACCGTGTGTACTTTCCGTACCGTGTTAGCTTTAGCTTCGCTTCCGCACTTCCTTTTGTAGGTAGAAAGATATAAACTGCCGTCTTTCCCTTATTAATAATTGTATATGTTCCTCTGCCTCTTTAGAGCTGGTAGGAGATTGGTAGTCCCTACTGAGCTTCTGTTGTGAAGCTCATGCCTCTATTTTCCAGGTGAGTCTTCCCAGCGGCGGCAGGGCGCGCGTCGGGCGGAGGAGACGGGTCGGTAGTCTTGGTCCCCGTAGCTAGCAGTGGTTCCCCCTCTCAGTGTACGTCACCCTCGGGGTATGCCCCTAAGGGACTTGTCTCTCCCCTTCCTTACTTGTACTAGTGTGCGTGCGTTGGGACTGTACTTAGAGCGGTACGCAGCGGTCTCGCTTTGCTTTCCTGTTTCCGCTTGTACGCTTCTAGCTTAGCAGTTGACGTTTACTTTCGTTACATATCCTGTCAGACGCGTGTTATAGCCCTTCCGGGGCCCCCTGATCCATGCGTGGCGACCGCGAAAATCGGGTCCTCGGCGTGGGCCGAGGGTCGGGTTCTCGGGTCGTTACAGACACACCCTGTTAATTAGAATTCTTTCTTGAAATAACTTTTACATGAACTATTATATACTAATTAATTCCAGATTTACTTGAAATAATTATTAAGCTACTCCTTCTTCTGAAAAGTGATTTATAATGTATTCATGTAATTAGTCGATTTGCTTGTCTCATGTTCTTGAAAATTCACTTGTAATGTCTAAAACTTGGGATCTCTAGATCTCTCATGAATTTACAATGCTAGAATGACCCAATAAAAGGGCTCTGACTTGGTCCTGGGAGGAGCACCCAAAAGTACTTGTGCCCATGGGAGTGTGAATAGTTTGGTGTGGCATTGCACCTAAAGTACATGTTAAAAATTTCTAGACATCTGGTTTCATATAGTGTACATGTAAGTATTTGAAACTCAATATCTAATTGTTCAATATATACATGAGAAATTCTCACTTCCTGAGAACTCACCTGTATAAATTTGTTTACTTGACTTTTCTTATTTCTGATTTTACCCTTTACTTGACAATACATGTCTAACATCATCACAGTAGCATATTTGCGACACATGGTTCAAGATGTTCCATTTTTTGGCGATAAGAACCGATGAAGCGGCCTAGCTCTCGATCCACTTGTGGTAGGAAGTTTTCCTTCTATGTGCACTGCGACGTCACCACTTTTTCATGCAATTTGATTATCTATCCAATCTAGCTAGATGCACCTGATCTGCTTCCCATCTCCAAAACTTTATCTTCGATGTTGTCAGACATTGGTAATATTATGATACCAAATCAATATTATCGGCACATGCACTTGCATGTGGCATAATTTTTATTTACTTTTAAACATGTACGTTTATATTTCAATAATAATTAAAATACTATAGGAATAAAAATTAACTATATTAGTATGTAATTTAAACTTAAAATATGCTCAATATATATTTCATTCATCTAAAAGATATTATCAAAAATTGATAATTATTTATTGATATTTAAAAATATATACTTAAATTTGGTATTATATTTTATCTAACTTAGGTAAACAACTACTATAAATACTTAATACATGCATGCACAACACCCTCTTCGTCGTATAGGGACCGAATAGGGACCGAATCAGTTCAGTCCCTATTTAGGGACCGAACAGACCGAACTGATTCGGTCCCACTTCGGTCCCTAAACTAGGGACCGAACTGATCCGGTCCCAGTTCGGTCCCTATTTTAGGGACCGAAGTGGGACCGAATCTGTTCGGTCCCTAATAGTGACCAAACTGATTCTGTCCCTATTTGGTCCCTATTTTCTTGTAGTGAAGGGAGCAAAGCGGACTGAAAGGTTGGTGTCTCGATAAACAAAGGATGCAGAGATTTGATGAAGGGCCATCTCCGAGGATAGGAATTCTAGCGAGCCAAACGAATGAGTTAGGCTAGAAACAAGTGACGGATCGTCTGAGAGACAAATGTGGGTAAGAGGAAGAGTGATCTACCCGTGTAACTACAACTGCAACCCAACGGTAGGGTCCCTGGCATGGCCGTGTCGGACTTTGACTAGTTTCCGGTGTGTCTGAGTCAAAGGAGTTGTAATATGACGGTTGAATCAGGAAGGTCTCATAACCGGAGCTCATGGGCTCGCTGACCTAATCAGGGTGTCGGTCCCGAATTTAGGAGGCCGTGGAGACAAGGAGTTGGTTAATCTCTCAAAAGATTATCAAAAGATTCTAACTGGAATCAACGTTCGGAAAGCCTGAAGTCCGGAATTAAGCTCGCGACTGGCGAAGGCTCAAATGAACTCAATAAGGCTGCTTGACTGTTTGTGAAAGTCACGGTGGGACAACTTGGAAAATGGGCAACAAAGACCCGATATCAACTTGGATAATCAAGGAGATGCTGACCTGGTAGGCTACCTAAGCTCGGGGAGCCATGGAGCAATCAAATTGTAAGGTCTCGGGTTTTATCGGATCCTTATTAGGTCTTGTAGAGGTTCTGTTGGTGTTGATGGCCAGGGTCTAGCCGTTGACCTGAGGTTAGCGTCCATGGATGTTGACGTTTGTTGTTGAACTCAACGACAAGCGATTTGGACGTCAACTTTTAGGCGGTTCAGTAGGCGGCTGGGGATGTGGACGTCTACTGATCGGGCCTGTAGAAATAGGGCAGCCCGAGAGCAGAAACCCTTTCTTCTCTTTTCCTTCCTTTCCCTCCACTTCTACCTTTGTCCATTTCCACTGCTTCTGATGGTTGATGGGAGTTCGTGGGAAGACTCTGGTACGCGTGGCGGTGCTTGATCGAGCGGGAAACGCGAAGAATTGGTGTAATTCACGCGAAGACTTCGGGGGGTTCCGGTGCGATTGGTGGCTGTTTGGGAGTTTTTAAGGCGTTCTGAGGTAGGGACTTAACTCCTATAACCCTCCTTAGCAAACCAGCATGCTCATTTGTGTGAATTGGTATGCTAATTGCAGTTTAGGGTTGGGTTATACCATGCCGGGATTTTGGGTAATTTAAGCAATCTAAGCGTTGGATTGTTTAATTGTAAAGTTCTGGTAGTGTTAAATGATGTGAGGAAGTATTTCCCTCCATCAGTAAGTGTTCTGTTGGGAGATTCTACTCAATTGGACTGATCCGGTACTGTTCTAGATCTTGGGGACTGAAGAGCTTAACGTCCACATCTGTTGACGTTGAGATCTTCAAGGTTGATATAAACGACAAGGTCGATTGCCGTTAAGTCATAGTTTACGTCATGATGAGTGCCGTTTACTTTATATTAGCGACAATCGATGCTGTCGTTAATATCCTGTGTCCCAGCAGGCTTAAATCCTATTCTGTGTTCAAGGTATTAACATGTGATGTCCGCCCTATTAACATATTCTGCCAAGTTTAGAGTGTGACTTCACCTGTGCATTTGAGTAGTTAATTGTGACATGAGGTGTTCACTTACTGTACGGAATTTCAGACGTTGAGTATATATGTTCTGTCTGTTGTACGCGCATTGTGTTACCGCGTGCCCGTTTCTGTTGTGTTACCTAGGCGTGGGTGCGACTCCGTCTAGATGACTAGCATGTGGTTATCCTCCGCTAGTGAGCCAGGACGCCGAGTGCAACTCTGTCCTGCGCGTACTCCTTGTGGTGGTTTTGAGCCGGTCTCCGTGGAGCCCCTTCTCTACCGCTAGGGTCAAGCGTAGGGGAAAAACCGGTCGTGGACCAGACGCGAGAGAGAGTGTCTGTAGTGTGCACATGTGGCTGGGGTTGAGAGCCTCTGTGGTGACGGGACGCCGAGCCACAGACCCTAGCTGAGTCCTACTTACTATGTGTGTGTGAGTGTGTGTTACTGAGCTGCGAGGTTTACAGTTTTGTGTTGTGGTGCGACGTGTACTTACTTTCAGTCTTTACTTTCCACACTTTAGTTCTGTTGCCGGTGGGGTTACTTTTCCCTACTGGGTCTCTTTTCTTGAGACTCACTCCCCTCCCTTTCAGGTGGGTCGTCGTCGACTCCCGTTCCAGGCGAGTCTAGCCACTCCGGTGTTGGTGCTCCTTAGCTGCAGTGAGTAGTACTTTTGTTGTACTTCTGTACTCTGTACTTTGCTCAGACTCTGGGTTGTATATGTTATGTTCATATAGTGGAATTTTACAGCTTTACATGGTGTGTATCTTCTTACATATAGTCTCCTCAGATGTTCACTTCCTACCCTTCCGAGCTTGTCTCGTGGGTTAGCGGGTCAGAATTCGGGTTACTGGTTACTTACTAGTAATGCAATTTTGGGTCGTTACAGTTTGGTATCAGAGCTTGGTCTGATGAGATATATATAAGGAAATACCCATCATGTTAACTCAGAGTGCAAAGAGTACAGTTGCAGCTATTTAACCCGGAGTTAGTTAATGTATTCATGTGTGTATTTTTGCTCTGTGTATAGTACTATGGCACCTAGGCGACGTCCTAGAGAGGGAGTGGCTGAGCAGGTGACTCGTCAGGAGGCTGGAGATGCTCCGCCACCTCAGCAGACGCAGCCTTTGCCACATGACGTACACAGTGGTATTGTTCTGCCGCCGCCACCTCCTCCTCAGGTAGCACAGGGATTAGACATGACTCGATTTCTTGAGGGGATGGCTCAGTTTGTTGCTCAGCACTGTGATGCGCCGGTACCCCAGGGTGGTACTGGGAAGGTGTTGAGGGAGTTCTTGCAGTTTCAGCCTCCTCAGTTTTTGGGCCAGCCTGATCCAGATGCAGCGCGGGCGTGGTTAGATGCAGTGGAGCGGACTTTCCATTCCATGGAGTGTGTTCCCGAGGAGCGAGTGCTGTTAGCCAGTTACCAGTTGCAGGCACAGGCGTTGACTTGGTGGTCCTCTGAGTGGGAGACTACTTTTCAGTCTCGCCCACTAAGATAGATTCCGTGGCAGGAGTTTGTCGTTTCTTTTGAGAGAGCCTTCTGTCCTACTTACGTCCGGACGGAGAGGTTGTACCAGTTTCTGGACTTGCAGCAGAGGGACTTTACTGTAGTGCAGTACAGGGCCAGATTTGTAGAGCTAGGGCGTTACGCTCCGCAGATTATGGCAGATGAGGGTTTGAGGACTCAGCAGTTCGTGAGGGGCTTGAGGCCAGAGCTCAGGCAGGCGCTGATAGTTGCTCGTGTCACAGACTTGGATGCGGCCTATCAGACAGCGGCAGCGTTGGAGGCAGATACTTTGCGGACTCGTGCTCGGAGCGCAGAGGTTCAGACACAGGTAGTTCCTTCTCAGCCTCGACAGCAGCAGGGTAGTGTGCAGACGACCCCGAGGACTGCGACTTCCTACGCGTCCACTTCTACTGGGACGACAGCAAAGTCAGGATCTCGGAGGAAGTTTCGGCGTGATAGGAGGCAGGCAGAGCAGCGCCAGCAGTCTGTTGGGAGCGTTCAGCAGCCTGTAGGGCAGCCATCGCAGCAGGTACAACGTTCTTTTGCTGGTCAGTGTTACCGGTGTGACCAGATGGGTCACATGGCACGAGATTGTCCTTTGTTACCTCGTGTGTCGCAGTAGCAGACCCAGTCACAGCCCCGAGTGCAGCAGTAGCAGCAGGCACCCGTGCAGCAGCGTCAGCAGACTGGAGGTTCTGGTGGGTCGAGAGGTAGAGGTCGTGTTACTCACTTGACCCGTGCAGACGCGGAGGCAGCTCACCTAGTGGAAGGTACTATTACAGTTTTTGGTTATACAGCTAGAGTTTTGTTTGATTCCGGTGCCTCTCACTCTTTTGTGTCTGAGGACTTTTTAGACTCCCTTGGAGAGCTGAGTTCGGGAGAGTCTGTTGAGTTAGCAGTAGAGTTGCCGACAGTGGACTTTGTCCTTACGTCCTACTGTCTCGAGGAGGTACCTGTGCAGTTACAGGATCAGTGGTTGTCAGCTCGTCTGTTTGCCTTGCAGTTACATGACTATGATGTGATTTTGGGTATGGACTGGTTAGAGCGGTATGGTGCAGTGATGGATTGCCAGAAGAAGAGGGTGCACTTGCGGATACCTGGGGAAGCGGCATTCTACTTCCAGGGTATCGTACCTCTTACTTCTCGCTTTTTAGTTTCTGCTTTGAGGGCAGGAAGGTTGCTTGCTTCTGGTTGTCAGGGTTTCCTAGTTTCTGCAGTTACTCTTGACCAGATTGCCTCGGGAGTGGGGGACATTCCTATAGTGTGTGAGTTTTCGGATGTTTTTCCGGAAGAGTTGCCTAGTCTAACTCCAGAGAGAGAGATTGAGTTTACTGTGGAATTGGTTCCTGGCACTATACCTTTTGCTCAGTCACCGTACCGTATGGCACCAGCAGAGTTGAGAGAGTTAAAGAGGCAGCTTGAGGAGTTGTTGGAGAATGGCTATATTCGTCCTAGCTTTTCTCCGTGGGGGTCACCTGTTCTGTTTGTCAGAATGAAGGATGATAGCCTGAGGTTGTGTATCGATTATAGGAAGCTAAATCAAGTGACCATCAAGAATAGGTATCCTTTGCCTAGGATTGATGATCTCTTTGATCAGCTTCAGTTTGCTCATGTCTTTTCGAAGATTGACTTGAGGTCGGGCTACTATCAGTTGTGGATTAGAGATTCTGACATTGAGAGGACTGCTTTTCGGACCAGATATGGACACTTTGAGTTTTTGGTGATGCCGTTTGGGCTCACCAATGCTCCAGCGGCCTTCATGGATCTGATGCATCGGGTGTTCCACCAGTTCTTGGACCGGTTTGTCGTAGTGTTTGTTGACGACATTCTGGTGTACTCCGTTTCGGAGGAGGAGCACGCCGAGCACCTGAGGATCGTGTTGCAGACCTTGCGAGAGCACCAGTTGTATGCTAAACTTAGTAAGTGTGAGTTTTGGCTACAACAGGTTCACTTTTTGGGGCACGTGATCTCAGGTGAGGGAGTTTCTGTGGATCCAGCGAAGGTTGAGGCAGTTTTGCAGTGGCAGAGTCCCAGATTTGTGTCTGAGATTCGTAGCTTTCTGGGTTTGGCAGGTTACTACCGCAGATTTGTTCGAGACTTTTCTCAGGTTGCTGCACCCTTGACTCGGTTGACGAGAAAGGGAGTTCCGTTTGTGTGGTCGGAGCAGTGTGAGCAGAGCTTCATAGAGTTGAAGCGACTGCTTACGTCAGCGCTAGTCCTTGCCTTACCTTCAGGTGAGGAGGGTTTTAAGGTTTGCACAGATGCTTCAGGTGTTGGTTTGGGTGCGGTTTTGATGCAGCAAGGCCGGGTGGTGGCTTATGCGTCTCGCCAGCTTAAGCCCCACGAGGAGAGTTACCCGACCCATGACCTAGAGCTTGCAGCTGTGGTGTTTGCTTTGAGGATTTGGCGTCTTTACTTGTACGGAGTGAGTTTTGTAGTCCGTACCGACCACCAAAGTTTGAGATATGTGTTTTCTCAGAGGGATCTGAATATGAGGCAGCGTCGATGGATGGAGTATCTGAAAGACTATGATTTTAGCATTGAGTATAAGCCTGGAAAGGCAAATGTAGTTGCAGAAGCTTTGAGTAGGAAAGCACAGACGAGTCATCTGATGCTTAGAGAGTGGCAGTTGTGGCAGTCTGCGACAGAGGGGACTTTCAGAGTTTCATCCAGTCGTCGACAGTGTGTGTTGGGCAGTTTGTTGGCGGCTCCCGCCGTTGTGAGACAGGTTGCTGAGGCTCAGCAGGCAGATCCCGAGTTGCACAGTGTATTGCTTCTCCCAGAGGTTGAGCTTTGCGAGGACGGGACTGTTAGGTTCCGAGATAGACTCTATGTTCCTGTTGAGGAGTCTGTCAGGAGAGTTGTGTTGCAGGAGGCACATGGTTCCAGGTACTCGATTCATCCAGGGTCGACCTAGATGTATCACAGGTTGAGACGTCAGTTTTGGTGGCCTAGGATGAAGAGAGACATAGCGGCTTTTGTTGCTAGGTGTTTGGTCTGTCAGCAGGTCAAGGCCGAACATCAGCGTCCAGGAGGACTTGTGCAGCCGTTAGAGATTCCGATGTGGAAGTGGGATCATGTGACGACTGACTTTGTTTGTGGTTTGCCGAGGACAGCTGGAGGTTTTGACAGCATTTGGGTTCTTGTGGACAGATTGACGAAGACTGCTAGATTCTTGCCTGTCAGGACTAGTTGGGGTGTGAGTAGGTTGGCCGCGTTGTACGTAGAGCGAATTGTTCCCTTGCACGGAGTGCCGATCTCTATTGTGTCAGATAGGGATCCTCGCTTCACTTCTGGGTTCTGGTGCAGTTTCCAGAGAGCTTTGGGGACAGAGTTAGCTTTTAGTTCCGCCTACCACCCTCAGTCAGACGGTCAGTCAGAGCGGACTATCCAGACTTTGGAGGACATGCTTAGAGCTTGTTGTCTGGAGTGGCAGGGGTCGTGGTCAGCTCATTTGCCGTTGGTCGAGTTTGCATATAATAATAGTTATCACTCCAGTATCGGTTTGGCACCATATGAGGCTTTGTATGGATGACCGTGTCGCACTCCTCTTGACTGGTTCGAGGTTGGCGAACGGATTGTCACAGGGCCAGAGTTGATTCAGCAGGCAGTTGAGGTAGTTCAGCTTGTGAGGCAGAGGCTTTAGTCAGCTCAAAGTCGGCAGAAGAGTTATGCAGATCAGCGCAGACGACCGCTCGAGTTTCAGGTAGGAGACCAGGTGTTTGTTCGTGTGTCTCCTATGAAGGGAGTGGTGAGGTTCGGTAAGCGTGGAAAGTTGAGTCCTCGCTTTATTGGACCTTTCACCATTACTGAGCGTGTCGGAGGTTTGGCATACAGACTTGAGCTTCCGTCAGAGTTGGCAGCAGTCCATGATGTGTTTCACGTATCGATGCTTCAGAGGTACCTTTCTGACGAGTCTCACGTTCTCCAGAGTGCAGAGTGGTCTGAGGTGACTCCAGTGTTGACTTTACCAGAGTTTCCGTTGCATATTGAGGATCGCCGAGTTCAGTGGTTGAGGAACAAGGCAATCCCTTTAGTTCGTGTTGCGTGGCAGCGGCACTCAGGTGGTGAGTCGACATGGGAGCGAGAGGACGAAATGCGCAAGCAGTTCCCGTACCTCTTTGGTGAGTTTTCTTTCTTTATGTTATTTGAATTTTGAGGACAAAATTCCTTAAGGGGGGAGGGCTGTAAGGTCTCGGGTTTTATCGGATCCGTATTAGGTCTTGTAGAGGTTCTGTTGGTGTTGACGGCCAAGGTCTAGCCGTTGACCAGAGGTTAGCGTCCATGGATGTTGACGTTTGTTGTTGAACTCAACGACAAGCGATTTGGACGTCAACTTTTAGGCGGTTCAATAGGCGGCTGGGGATGTGGACGTCTACTGATCAGGCCTGTAGAAATAGGGCAGCCCGAGAGCAGAAACCCTTTCTTCTCTTTTCCTTCCTTTCCCTCCACTTCTACCTTTGTCCATTTCCACTGCTTCTGATGGTTGATGGGAGTTCGTGGGATGACTCTGATATGCGTGGCGGTGCTTGATCGAGCGGGAAACGCGAAGAATTGGTGTAATTCGCACGAAGACTTCGGGGGGTTCCGGTGCGATTGGTGGCTGTTTGAGAGTTTTTAAGGCGTTCTGAGGTAGGGACTTAACTCCTATAACCCTCCTTAGCAAACCAGCATGCTCATTTGTGTGAATTGGTATGCTAATTGCAGTTTAGGGTTGGGTTATACCATGCCGGGATTTTGGGTAATTTAAGCAATCTAAGCGTTGGATTGTTTAATTGTAAAGTTCTGGTAGTGTTAAATGATGTGAGGAAGTATTTCCCTCCATCAGTAAGTGTTCTGTTGGGAGATTCTACTCAATTGGACTGATCCGGTACTGTTCTGGATCTTGGGGACTGAAGAGCTTAACGTCCACATCTGTTGACGTTGAGATCTTCAAGGTTGATATAAACGACAAGGTCGATTGCCGTTAAGTCATAGTTAACGTCATGATGAGTGCCGTTTACTTTATATTAGCGACAATCAATGCTGCCGTTAATATCCTGTGTCCCAGCAGGCTTAAATCCTATTCTGTGTTCAAGGTATTAACATGTGATGTCCGCCCTATTAACATATTCTGCCAGGTTTAGAGTGTGACTTCACCTGTGCATTTTAGTAGTTAATTGTGACATGAGGTGTTCACTTACTATACGGAATTTCAGACGTTGAGTATGTTCTATCCGTTGTACGCGCGTTGCATTACCGCGTGCCCATTTTTGTTATGTTACCTAGGCGTGAGTGCGACTCCGTCTAGATGACTAGCGTGTGGTTATCCTCCGCTAGTGAGCCAGGACGCCGAGTGCGACTCTGTCCTGCGCGTACTCCTTGTGGTGGTTTTGAGCCGGTCTCCGTGGAGCCCCTTCTCTACCGCTAGGGTCAAGCGTAGGGGAAAAACCGGTCGTGGACCAGACGCGAGAGAGAGCATCTGTAGTGTGCACACGTGGCTGGGGTTGAGAGCCTCTGTGGTGACGGGACGCCGAGCCACAGACCCTAGCTGAGTCCTACTTACTGTGTGTGTGTGAGTGTGTGTTACTGAGCCGCGAGGTTTACAGTTTTGTGTTGTGGTGCGACGTGTACTTACTTTCAGTCTTTACTTTCCGCACTTTAGTTCTGTTGCCGGTGGGGTTACTTTTCCCTACTGGGTCTCTTTTCTTGAGACTCACTCCCCTCCCTTTCAGGTGGGTCGTCGTCGACTCCCGTTCCAGGCGAGTCTAGCCACTCCGGTGTTGGTGCTCCTTAGCTACAGTGAGTAGTACTTTTGTTGTACTTCTGTACTCTGTACTTTGCTCAGACTCTGAGTTGTATATGTTATGTTCATATAGT